>JAGFPH010006723.1:47471-57529 GCA_018207615.1 Philaenus spumarius
ATTAATTACACGTATGTAAATATTAAGAGCAACTTCAAACTATATTGCACAGTACGATAGTTTTTGGTATTAATTTTTCATAAATGACTGTTTATTACTAGTATAGGCTAATATAGATTTTTTGCAAATATTTTAAAAATTGTATTTTTTTAAATAATGCAATTTATTATTATTTTGTATTATAATTTTTTTTTATGTAATTACAAAAAAACTTTAAACGCTATGATAAATTATTTTATAAATTTCCACTTTTCATTGTTAATTCAGAGGGATTATGACTTATGTATTTACAACAGAAAACATATACACATTATGTATACATAATATTTTATTACAGGTGCCTGAAATTGTACGTTCCATCCCTGCTACCAAAGCGTTTGCACTCCGCCAACAAACTCAGATATTGTGGGAACGCTATTTCTCGTCCATAGAAAAAATAGTTTTTACCACACTAGAGGTATTTATATATAATCTGATTTAAGACATTTGTGAGCTAAGAAAATTATACAAAATTAGTAGAGCCCTTTAAGATTACTTATATTTCTAAAGTGTTGTACGTCCTTTATCTTGAATTTTAACTAGAATTGTTAATGTAAAATTGTGTTTACTTTGTATCAATGCAGAAAATGGTTTAAAATCACACATTTTTGTTTTGGTATAATTATTTTTACAAAATTCTTTGCACAAGCTAGTCCAAAATTAAGTCAAATAGAGGACCATAAAATTATAAATTCTTTAAATATAAGAAAAACGTTGATTCCCTGAGTTTTTTTCTGTTGTTGTTTGAAAGTCAAAACCCACCTTTAGTTAGTAACAACGTTCAGAACTGAAGTTGGGGTTCTTTTGAATGTATTTTTGGGTCTGTGTTTTTATTTTGTTTTAATCTTGTATTTATTATCTATTAAGGCATTGAGGCTAAGGAATTGATTTAGTAGCGAGATAGATTCCACAGTCAAGAGCTAACAATTGCACAATTTACTTAAAAAGCAATAGTTTATCTTTACCATTTTGCGGCAACGCTATGCCAACTGAGCCACCCTGATGGTCAATGTTATCTTACTTGTATGGTTTTACTGAATTTTTTAACAAATAGACTGAATACGTATGAAATGACATTCAAAACAATCTTCATTCTATTTGCAGATTACAATGGTGTAATTTATTGTTATTTTTAATTTGTAATAATTTGTCTGCTTTTTTCTGGGTTCAAATCTCGGTCTTTATCCAGGTATTTTCACTTGTAATTTAGTTAAATTAACCCTTGCTAGGGAAGAGTGTAAGCTGCAGAACAATTATTACAAATTAAACATAACAATAGTTTTATGTACAAACTATTGTATTTTAATTAAGGCTTTTTGTTTAGTTATTTTTCAGTTATTTTGTTCCTCTAAATGTGTATCTGTTAAATAATAACTGTTTCCGTTCATAGAAAATTAATATCTACTAAAAATTGCTAAATAATCTAAATTGCTAAATTGATTCCTCAATGTCAAAGTTAAATAGATATTGTTTTAAATATTTTAGAATCCAATTAAATATAATATTTGAGTTTAAATAAGTACAGGAACGAAAACAATTTTTTGTTCAAATGTGTAATTTTAAAATATCATTTAAATCTACCTTTGTGGAAAATTTTCAAGGAAAATTTTTTTTGGTGTTTTGCCTTATAAAAACAAACATTTATTAGAAATATAAATAATTTTAAACTAAATATTACATATTTTTAAGTTAGATTTGCCATTTTGTATACTAGTGTAGTTCTGAAGTTAATTCACAAATTAAATGTATTTGACTTTGTTAGCTTATAAACTTATGCTTAACAGTTTAATTTTACGTCTAAGTGTGTTTAGGAAAGGGTTAATATGTTATCAAAACTTTAGAATAAACAGTAACTAAACATGCAAATACAGCACTGTAATTAAAAAGTAAATACAATTTACACTTTAAATTTAATTATTGTTAGAGAGGAATATTCCTAGGACGTGGGATGTTTTATTACAGTTTGTTGTTGGTTTTATTATATTTCTCTCATTAAAATATTACTTTATGCGATGCAATCAAAATGTTTATTAGTTTTCTTGCGAAGCGAGGCAAAGCGAACTCATTAGTGTTTCGCTGAGTCTAACATTACAGGGCTGTCACTTGTCGTAAAGACTTCTGTTTAGTTGGATAATATATCTTCAGCCTGGGAAAACAATTCGTGTTAAATTTTCAAAGGAAAACCACTTCAAATAAATTGTAGACACATGTGCCTATGTATACAATACAAAATTACATGTAAATATACCTTAATGTATATTCTGATGCTAAAAGAATGAATTCACTTATTATTCAAACCTTACTTATTTTTTTATAACTTTTAGAAAAAGAAATAGATTTGACTCACATATTTTTATTAGTACATTTCATTTTTAGTTTAATTTTGTATTACATAAAGACTTTTCTGATTTACCAAAAGAAGTCTATACCTCAATTCTGTTGGTAGCTTGTGCCCGTGCAAACATGTGCATTTTGATGTCACCCTGTACACATCCATCATACAAATTAACTCTTTATTTTTTCATAACAGGCTAAAATAATCGTAACTTCAAAAACTATAATATTTTTATTGATAATATTTAAAAAGAAATCAAATACTAGTCAATTTTGTTTTTAATAAGTATTACAACTTTAAATTCGTTATATTTATTGAGAAAAATTGTTCTGAGCACTCCCAATTTATATAATAATGTTCAGCAAATTTTAAAACTTAAACAGCAAAAAAAACAAATTGTAAATCAAGTTACTTTGATCAATTTAATTCAAGTTAATGATTTATGTAAAAACCTTAGTTTTGGTTTTAAGAATTAAAAGAAATAGTTTCCACAACAATGTTTAAAACAAAATTAACACATCAATACCAGAAAAGAAGACATTAGGCCTAAATATTAAAGTAACATTATATTAGTACTGTACAATTCACTTTATAATCTAGATATAATTACTAACTTTAATGATTTTAGTGCACAAAATTATATTCTAGGTTTAAATTTAAAAAATATTTACTTTTAATAGGATTTTTACTTAATACAAAATCGTGACAATATTTAAAAACAAGAAACAATCTTTTTAATTAAAATGTTGTAGATAATCCGAGAGCGATTGCCACAACAAAAAGGGAGAGACGGGGTGGTTTGGAACAACGCCCCGGGAGCACTTCTCACATTCCCTCAGTTTTCAGACTCGTGGTCAGACTACCCATTCCTCAATATGGCTCCGCCTGAATCTCTCTTCACAGCTGTTATTTATTGTCAACTCGGTGTCACTCTAACTCCTACCTCAACTCTTTATAAGCTTGTTAAGAATGTCGCTAAAAGTCAATACGTCGCAAGGGTATGAGCAAGTATTTCATTACAAATTATTTAAGAGTTTTAACATTTATTATGGTTTATAAGTTTTAAATGTGGTCTGTTGATGTATTTTTTTGCCTACTGATCGTGCTAAATCTGTTGGCCTTGATTCTATAAACATTTATTTATTTAATTTTTATTACTTAAGCTTACACGTATGTTGATATTGTATAATACGAAAAAGGCAAAAAACAATTTATAAAAGAAGGTATTTTAAAGAAATTTCTAGCTTTTAAATAATCTGTTATCAATGTAAGTTAAAATGTAAGACTTTCAAAAATAACTGTAGTATTAACTACCAAATAATCAGAGGTTCAATAGTTAATTAAGCTACATGGTTTCTCCATTATAATAAAATATTACCTGTGGAACAAATTAAACAAATAAAACAGCACTGTGGCGACAAAATCACACTGATTTGAATAAAAACCCCCAAAACAAGGAACAAAAACAATAACTAAACAACTAAATTGTAAATTATGTTTAATACGTTACACTTATGTACATTTCGATGACATGTTCATCATCCTGAGAGGGTATTAACACTACAGTAAGTTTAACACTACAACTTACAATTTAGTTGTTTAGTTATTGTTTTTGTTCCTTGTTTTGTGGTTCGGGGTTTTTATTCAAATCTGTGGAACAAAATTAAACTTTCTGAAATGTTTTTGTAAGTTTAAAATAAGGAAACAGTAAATTAATTTGTAGTGTATGTCAGCACTAATAGATTATACTTAATTTTCAAAATATGTGCTTATAAACTAATTTCAGATAATGATACCTCATAGAGTACATAATTTATGTTGAGAAAATTATTGTGATTAATTGAAAGAAATCTCTTAATCAATTTATTATTTTGCAAAAAAAAATTTGTTTATGTAGTTTTAATTTATAGCAAGTTTTACTTACAGTCGATAGTTTTATAGTTGCATTCATCTTTCCTTTTTAAAAAAACCTTCTTAACTTATAAAAGTATTATGAGGAAAATATTAGCCTATCTAGTATGATTGTGCAAAAGGTTTATATATTCTGACTAGTGCAGAGATTAGAGTTATAAATTAATAAAATAACACTTACACCAACACACAGTTATAAATATTTGATTAGTTCAAAATTAACAAACCTAATTAATTGGTTATTAATTACAAAGCTGTTGTACGTAATCAGTATATTCTCAGGCTTAAAAATAAGCATTTTCAATAGAATTATAAATCAAAGATGGATATTTTCTTAAATGGTAAAACTGGCTTGTCCAGTAATCATGTTTCAATCATACTATTTAAAACCTATAAAGTTGCTTGGAAGCCTGCCAGACCCAAATTGTCATGCTTTAATGAAGATAAAAGTTTGTTCCTTGGATTTTTGTTTCATTGTGTATGGTTTTAATAAATTTCATGTTTTATATGGTTGAGATTCTTATCACAGCACATATTATTTTGTTGTAGTATTAAGAGAACATTTAAATCAAATAAAAGCTGTATCACAAAATGTTAAACAGTTGATCTTATAAGATTAAGTTTAACCAGGACATATTAATGTGTAAGAAATATCACAATTTATAATACTTAACAAACCTTCTCTATGTTATAAAATATAGTTTTTTGCCGGAACACTGTGTTTATAAATGTTGCACTTCAGTGCTAAATAATAAGTACACTCCACAAATTAAAAGGTTATAAAAATTCAAAAATACACATAGTACAAATATAAGTTGTCTGATTCTTTTGCATAAAGTCGATCTTCAGATATATAGACTTTTTCAGACTCACTATTTAAACTCAATTGGTCAATCTGGAGACTAATTCTGATTGTTTTACCATTACTAAATAAACGGTACCAGTTAACTGACACAAACTTTCTCCCAACATACTGTAGTCAAAATAATGTTGTTTTTAATCATTTTATTTTTTACTACTTTTTAGAACAAAACAAAAAAATAATATTCTACCTACGTCAATCGTATAAAAAAATTATTGTCCCAGGCGGGATTCGATCACGCGACCTTTGAATTACTGGCCGTGCTCGCTACCGTGGTGCCGCGATGCTAGATTGACAACACAAACTTGTTTATTTTTAAACATTTCCCCATAATTATAAAACGCCGAACTTTTGATAAAAGCGGGTGGTGTCATTTTGTTTGACATCTTAAGCACTATAAATACTGAAAATTTGATCAAAATCGTTAGAGCCGTTTTTGAGAAATTTGCATTTTTGTCGTTTTTTATGGGTTTTTAGGGGTAAATTACCCTTAAAAATTAAAAATTCCAAAAAATGAAAAAACGCCGGAGATATTAGGGTTTAGTACCTACATACCAAATTTCATGAAAATCGGACCAATAGTGTCCTCTCTGGTCGTGTATACATACAGACAGACTGACAGACAGACACCACTCTAAAAACACTTTTTTGGGTTCAGGGAGCACCAAAACAAAAAATTCCACTAAAAATATTTTTGGGTTCAGGGAGCACCAACACAGATAATTGAACTGAACAATTTTTTGGGGTTCTGGGAGCACCAAAACAGATAATTCAACTGAAAATTCAAATTCGAATTTTTTTACGAAAACAATACTTTCTCCATATACTACGTATAGGGTGGAGAAAGTAAAAATGATATAATGTCCTCAATCACAATGACTATAAAAAGACCATAATGCAGTGGTGGCTAATGCTACAGGTTCTCTGATTATGTGAACCACCAAGCAAATTGCTTTATTACTATAATATTTTAACAAGTATAAATATTTAGTACTGGGTTTCATAATTCCAATAATATAAAGAGAAAAGTTGTTAAAATATGACAAGGAATTACAACTCACGGCTCTAGAAGCATCGATTACCGCAAGCAAATCAACTCAAAGAATGAGCCTCCTGGCTTTTGCGCAGGGGTATAGGGGAGCAGAGAGGGAATTGCCAGTAAAACATTGTTTGTCACTGTAGTCCAGATACAGTGACTCCCGACACTTCCTGAAGGTACTGTTTACATCTGTGTTTCGTAAAGAGCGTGCTTTTGTGTGTTTGTTAACCTCCTGCTAATAAATAAAGTATACTTATATGTAAGACAACATGGTTCTCAAATTTTAATTCATAATTAATTTACATAGGTACTCCAGTCTATCATCAAATCTATAACCTGATTCTACCCCATTACACCCTTTTCTGCGATGTCTCAAAACAGTCAAATAGTAGTAAAAATAAGACCTAAATGTGCAATTTTTACGTTTGGCATTGAACATTTTTTCCCCAGAACTTTTATGTTTGAACCCTCAAGCTAATAATTCACCAGCCACCACTGTCATAATGACCATAAAAAAGGCCGAAAATACCATAATGTCTATAAAAAATACCATAATGATTTTACAGACACAATATTACACAGGTAGAATTGGAGTCCATTTGAACCTAGCATTAAACAAACGGCCATCCCTCTAAAGAATCCCCTGAAAATTTAATTATAGTTTGACAATTGCCTTAGCAGACCAGAATTTTATAACAACATAACTTTTCAACAAAAACAAGTACATAATTGTTTAGGTCTGTCAGACGCCACAATTTTTAAACATTATTTTTGCTATCAAGCTTATTTTTGTGCAATGGTTAATACACTATCGTTAAATTTTATACAACATTTAATTGCTTTGAATGGAGGGAACCTTACATATAAAAAAAAGTATATTCATAAGTTTCTACCTTAAAACAAATTCTAGTTTGTTATTTAATTGCATGAAAATGTTCAATTACATTGTAAGATTCAATAACATTGAAAGTCTGGGAGTACTGATGGTAATTTTTGTTGCTTGGAATTCATTTGCTCTTCTTTATGATTTGTTAAAGAAAAGTATTATATTACTGTATCTTTTATATTTAACGAAGCAACAAATTATACAGTATTATATGCTCTAAGTTTTATAAATTGCCAGTTAATATAATCAGCCAAAACTTCTCTATCTCTTTTCTCAGAGAAAATGCAATCCTTTGAATTTGTTCGAGATTCTGTGCTACATTCTTATATGTAAACATACACTATTCAGTATTACAAATAAGACTAAACAGAGGAAATGTGGTTTAAAAATAAATTATTCTCGTATATTTTTCGTATTTTGTATTTTTCTTTATGTGTTTGACTGTGGAAATATGCTGTGGGCATTTAACATTATGATATATATAAGTTCTCTAAAAGTGTACATAGTAACTCAAAACGCCTTTTATGAAATTAGTTCTACAAAATGAATTAAACCTTAACTTAGTTCAAAATTTATGAAAAATATACCTTAACAAATAAATTATAATATATTTTATACCAAAAATTATATTTCTCAATTTAATAGTTATTTCAGAAGAAAATTTAATAGTTATTTCAGAAGAATATAAAGCTAAAAATAATCTTAACCATTGTTTTGACTTCTTTCAAGACAAGAGTCTGAAAAATTATAAGATAAATCTCTTTACTTAAATTTTATTGTTATTGTTTTACATGCAATGGTTACATATACATTTATGTTTAGTAATAGATTACATGAGTATTTATTGCCAGTACGTATTGTGTTTAGTATGTTTAGAAAATACTAAAATTGGTGTTTATAATAATAATTGAGTTAATAATAAATGGGTTATTATTTTTTGCTCATTGTAGTTCAAGAAGTGTCACTTTGTGACTTTGTCATTAAAGCATGAGTAACAATAACAACTTAACATATGTTTTGTAAATATTTGATTTCTTCTTTTTATTCTTGTTTGCATATGTTTCCAGATTGTTATAATGTGGGCTAGCGATAAACCGCCTCCATTTAAATCACGTTGGCCTCTACTTCCTACCACTTTACCTCTTCACATTCTTCACGAGGCTTCAGAACCGGGAATATCTCAGAGATTTTTCCCTCATCCTTTACTTCAGACTGCTGCTATACTATCTCTAGATGAAGACGCTCTATTAAGTACAGACGAAGTGGATTTTGCTTTCCAAGTTTGGCTTGCCTTTCCCGAACGTATTGTCGGCTATCCTGCTCGTTCACATTACTGGGACGATGCTAAGGTACAATTTAAAAAAATTAGTAAGAAATCCTTTTTTTCATTTAAAATCAAAACATTGCTTAATTTTTTACAACCTATCATAATGTACTTTATTTAGATAACTCTAATAATATAATAATTATCTTTAAACAAATTTTAAAATCTGTGAAAACAGATGTGTCATGCAAAAATAAAATACTATTACTGGGCTTAAATAGACTTGTTTTTATTATTAATTTGGACTGTTATAGCCTAGAATCACTAGAACAGATTAGTATAGTGCGAGACAGTAGGCCTACCGGACACACGATCCTTTTTTAATATGTGACTTGATGTGTGTGTTTATTGTAATTGTTTGTGAAAATATGTGTTTAATGTTTATATTCATTGACAACGGAGATACTCCTCCCGAGAACTTGAAAATGGCTGAATAGCCGAAACGGCCGTCGTGTAAATAACGACGTATGACTATTCATGACGGTAAGAACACCAACAGTATTATATTAATTTATAACAATAGTCGGAATGGCAAAAAACATAACTTATTTTATACATTTAATTCTGAAAAATTAACTGTTGGTATGCAAATGGCAAAAATTGAAAATAAAACGGCTATTACTAAAAACGTAAGTGCTTACAAACGATATTCTAGTTCCTGTTGAGTGTCATACTCATAGAACAGAATAGGCCAAACTTCACAAGGTTGATTTTGTTCACTAATTTCAATGCATTTATTCATATAACATTGCATTCCCTTAAAGTTTATTGAAGCCACAACATTCAATAACCACTGCAGAAACAGTTACTCAGCAGGTGATAAACTTTCTTTTCATATTGAAAGACTTGTTTTGACTGCACAATGAGCAGGCAGAGCTCAATGTCAAAATCAGTTGGCATCTATTTTCCAAAACTTTTGTCTATAAGGAATTTATAAGTAGTTAACTTCCAGTTAACCACTTGTTAACCTTAATTTTAAGCTTGTTTTTAATTTTAACCTTCAATCAGGCGCATTGATTTCGGAACACGGACGCTCAAGGAAATACCCTCCGGGTTTATAAAAAATAAGTATTAACAATTATATTAATATTTAGATATATTTATTGAATCAAAAAATGTGTGTTTACATGTTTTGTACACTTTTATGTTGAAAACAGGAATTTTTAAGCCAACTATTTTTAGTTACAATTGTTACTTCAAACAGTTCAAAGTAATATTGATAGTTTAAAACTTTTACTGTATCAAAATACGAAACAAAACAAAAATATAAGTTAACTGAGCCGATAAAATTATGTTACCCAAAAGCATAATTTTTTTTAGTCATAAAAAGTATTAGAAAACACTACACTGTAGTTGTGAAAATCTCTCTTCATCAATTTTATAATAATATTACAGATCAAATCAGAAATAATGATATAGTATATAATGTTACGGATAAGTATTAAAAAATACATATATACACAAATATAATACAAAATATATACACACAAAAATATTTAATATTTAAACTGCGAACTTACAAGAAACTGTACTCTGGACTCACTATTACATGATAGAATGCTGACAGAACTAAACTCTGTACTCACTGTAACATGATAGGGTGTTGTCAGAATTCTGGAATCACCGTAACATGATAGGGTGCTGACAGAACTAAACTCTGGA
>JAGFPH010006723.1:57539-74881 GCA_018207615.1 Philaenus spumarius
TGACAGAACTAAACTCTGGAATCACTGTAACATGATAGGGTGCTGACTGAACTAAACTCTGGAATCACTGTAACATGATAGGGTGCACATGGAGTCTACTTCAAGTTTTTATGCAGACCACTCACAACTGACAATAATTAAAGGGGAAGTAGGGTTCGCTATATTTCCTCAGAAAGAGGCTCAGGAAGTATAGTGAATACCAAGACTGCCGGTCATATAAAAGTAATGTTTTTCTCCAATAAACTAGTGACCCTCCGTGTCATAATAAATAACATGTTGACAAATCATATTTTGCAATCAATGCTTAATATTTCAGTAGTCTCAATATATTAAAAAAAAAAATATATAGAAATACAACTACCAAAGAACTGGTTGTATCACGATTTACTGTCAAAAAAGGGTGGGGGAGGGAGGATGAAATACTTTGGTCAGTGTCACATTTGTTAGGTTGTACATTTGAAAACTAAAAATCATTAGTTTTATTACATTGTGAAAATGTTGCATAATCCTCTTGCATAAAAACCATTTTGTTAATAGTTGTATTAATTATGTAGCCTATTGTTTTTTATTTATACTACATATTTGCAGGGAACCTGGGGTTATACATCAAAATGGACCAACGATTACTCTATAGTTTTGACTGGAGCAGCTTTTTACCACCGCTACTATAACTATCTTTACACAGAATGGTTAAGTCCTCTTTTACTTAAAACTGTCGAGCAATCGCATAATTGTGAAGATATTCTTATCAATTTCCTAGTTAGTCATGTGACACGTCGGCCGCCAATCAAAGTCACGCAACGGAAGCAATACAAAGATCAGCCTCCAGGAGGAGGATCCAAGTAAGTTAATAATACCTTTATTATAATAACTTAATATATAATTTAATCTGATTGTTATCAAATCCCTTGTCCATTCCTTTATATATACATTTCTATTTTATTAACTTAATTGAGGGATAAAGTTTTTGTAACTAAATACATAAATTTTATTATGTCTAGAAGAATTATTGACTTTTATAATTTTTCTACGGCAGAAAACATATTGTCAAATTCTTCTATCCCAGGGTCATCCTTTCTTCTTTAGAACTTTCAAATATCTACACATTACTGAGCTATCTTTTGGAATAACCTTCTGCGATTCAATGTAAAACCTAGGCTATGCAGTTCTTTCCAAGCTATATTCAGAAATTTTTTTTTAACCTAGCAACAGTATTCTGATAGGAAATTAGCGTACATTATTCTGGTTATGAAAGTCGATTAAATACATTCAAATCAACGGATAATAATCGTTGCATCTGTTTGGTTGGTCACAGTTAGTCTGGGGACCATGATCAGTGCTCACTTACTACACCCAACAAAATGAATGAGCTCCCGAAGTTTCTGCATATCGTCGTAAATCACCCTACCTATAAAATTTGTAATGACTGCCGAAAACGTGTTCAGGGGACCATGATCAGTGCTCACTTACTACACCCAACAAAATTAATATTGCATTGTCATCGGTCCTTGATAAGTGTGCAAAGTTTCAAATCAATCCGACGTTTTGAAGGGGGTGAAAATCACATCATGTTCTGGGGACCATGATCGGTGCTCACTTACTACACCCAACAAAATTAATATTGCATTTCCATAGGTCCTTGATAAGTGTGCAAAGTTTCAAATCAATCTGACGTTTTGAAGGGGGTGAAAATCACGTTGTGTTCTGGGGACCGTGATCAGTGCTTACTTACTACACCCAACAAAATTAATATTGCATTGTCATCGGTCCTTGATAAGTGTGCAAAGTTTCAAATCAATCCGATGTTTTGAAGTATAGGAAAGTATACGAATATACGAAGAAAGGTATAAAAAGGCACTTTCCGGATTTTACTTCTAACGCGCGGTCCTTTCTCGACCGACACCCCATCCCGATTACAACGGGCGCAAAGAAGTATAACTTCAACAATCTTGAACAATGTAATTGCATTCAATAGCTTCTACTTGCTAGGTTTGGATTGTCACAGGTTTGAATCTGGCTTTGAATATTGTCTTTTTCCCATGAGTTATTCTACTCCTTACATAGGCTCAGGACTATGGATGACAAATTTTTGTAACCTATCAATTTATCGTGTTCACGACATGATTATGGCAAACAATTCATGTCTCGATGTATACCTAAAAAATATAAGATTGAAAATATAGATGTATCGGTGGTTGATATATCAAAAGAAATTGTATACATTTTACAACTAAAATTTAAATTTTTTCGCATATTTCTTCATATGTTAAGTTTTTTAATAAAACAAATTTTTTTTTAAAGTTTTAAGAACCGGATAATTAATTTTCAGTGAAATCTAAAAATAAATGTTATTGTTAATGTTATATAATAATCTTTACGTACCTATATCTATCAAATACTCTTATTGTCAAAGAGTGACTTTTCGTCAACATAGTTATAAGCCTACATATGAAAAAGTTGTAACTTTGCTTGGTATCAAAATTGTTAGTATGCTCTCCTGGTCAGCGCATATAGATCATGTTAAGACAAAATTATCAAGGGTGATTTATTTATTAGTCAATCTTAAGAGTCAAGTAACGTTTGGATATTTAAAAATGTCATATTTGCTTTCTTTGAAAGTATCTTGTGGTATGGACTTCTTATCTGGGGAAATGGAATAGGAATTCACACAATTTTAATTCTTCAAATAAAAGCTTTGAGAATGTTTACGAACTCGGATAAATTGGAACACTCCAAACCACCGTTTGTTAAAACTGGTATTTCAACTATTATCAACTTATATATTTTTGATGTAGTAATGTATGTAAACAATAATTTACATATGTATCCAGTTAGAGGATTAATTCATGATTATAATACAAGATTTGGTCACATTCTTGAACAACAAAGACATAGATTGAATAAATCCATGAATTATCGTTTAGCTTTAGGAATCTGTTCAATAAACTGCGTGACACTTTTTATGGTTGGCTGAAAAAGCACCCATTTTATAATTTGGAGGATTATTAAGCCTGTATGTGACGAAGTCTATTTGCAATGTTGTACACGTGCTGATGGACCAATAACTAAATGTTCTAATATTTCTTCTAATTGTTTTACAAAGTGATTTGCATCACCGTTCATTCACTAATATATTTTCAATAATAAGTATCAATACGTACCTTTTTTATTGGAAAAGCGTCATTTCCTACTTCTTATTTGGTGATCTTTCTTGGATTACTAGTTTCGATCTCTTAATCAGATCATTTTCAAATCCTTTTTGTTATATCCTCAGTTCATCTGAACGTCGTTAAGAACACACACATACAACACTTAACACAAAACACATAGCACAAACACGAAACATTTAAAACACTTTAAAATTTTGTAAAATGAAATAACCGGTCACCTGATAATCGATACAGAATATGTCTAGTACTGAGTAGCTGAGGGTTAGGCTTATCTATCTCCTTTTAGTGCATTCTTCCCCCTCCCTTCTTTGTCGTCATAACAGTGTTCTCTAAGTATTTATTCAAAAGATTGAAAATGGGGTTTGAGTTGAATTTTTGTTTATCGTTCAGAATATTATATGGTGTATTTTTTTAAGGCTTTGTAAATTTCATACTCTTTGAGTGTGTTCAGAATTCGGCTTTTTTGGCAGACGTGTAGAATATCCATAATTTTTTCAATGCTATCAAAGGTGTGGTTCTTATCGATAAGGTGTTGCGCAAAGCTTGATTTTTGTAGTATGGATCGGGCTTTTGGAACGTGTTCACGAAATCGTGTCATGAATATATTTTCTGCTTCTGATATTTTCGTGTATATATTACCGATATATCGAGAGCAATATATCGATATATTGTTGCCATCCATAGTCAGGACGTTAAGATACAAAAACCAAACAACTTTTGTACTGGTAAGAATACAATTGTTAGTATTCCTTCAAAATGTAAAACAATAAATATTTTATAAGCCATGTAAGAAAATTGTAATCTTCACTCTAAGAAGTTATGAGGTAGTAAATCATTGTTTTAGACATACGCTAAGCAACTAGTGTTATGCAACTGCCTTTATGTTCTTTCATTACATTTGTAACTAACTTTGTACTTACACAGTTCTTACTGCCAATTGTACAACAGGTTTATTTCTTAATAAAACTCAAGATTTCATACATTTTACTTTTATTGCCTATAATATCGTGGTTTGAGTTGCTTGCCAGATACTTTTTTTAATACAAATATGGAAATAGTAAGAAAACTCAATTACTCGTGGTACAGCAATTGATGAGATAGTGACTTTTTAGTTAAACATCTTAAAACAACATTCACTGATGAAAAGTTTTACCAAACATAGTAAGAAGAATTTAATGGCTCCGTCTTACAACGTTGTAACTGACAACTTTAAAAAAAAATTAGTTTTAAACAGAACTACGTTTTAATTAGAAATCTGCATCGCGTGGAATTCCATTCCAAGAAATTTCATGTTGGTAGCCTTGAACAGCTGTTCTAAATTGCGGGAAACTGGCCTCCAAGGCAAAGTATTTTCACCGGGTGACCAAAAAACATTTTAATAATGGAAAAAACTGAAAATTAAGGCTACACAATGGAAGGGCAAACATCGTAAGCTGTCCAGGGATGCTGGGAACCCTTACATTTTAAAGATAAAGAAGCCAGTCCAAAAAAAATTGCCACCTGAAATGGTAAATAGAACAACGTTGTATCTACGTCTATTAAGTATTGACAGTAAACATAGTATAGGAACTCCTATGTTTTTACAACCTATGTATTCAATCTAATTCTTTGTTATGTTGTTGTCCAACCAACACTCCCTAAATATTTGTAGAGAACTACAATTTGAAATTAAAATTTTGATGGTTACAATGCAATAGCATGTAAGAAGAACAACATTTTAATTTACATCAGTTACAATGTTGTTAGCTGGAATTTTCACTTAAAATCACTAATAACTCAGTTATACTTCACTGTAAAGCGGTAATCTTTTTAATTAGTATACAGTTAAAAGGAATAGTTCTGTATAAAAATAACCCAACTACTAAAATAATTACACTATATAAATATTGTTTTCTGATTTCTGTAAAATTTCACTATAGTCAGTTTTAAAGTTATATGGCGGAGGCATTCAATTATTCTAAGACATAATGAAACCTTGTAAAACTTTAATTATCGTAATTCTATTTCATTTACTAAAAGTATATATAAACAAAGATTTTTAATGAAAGTTTCAAATCAAATGTTCTATGGTAGTCTTCAATTTATCATTAAATAATATATTATATTAACCCTTAGAAAATGTCATCACCAATTTCACAAAATGCTAAGAATTGTGTAAAGTGACTGATCCTTCTTCCGATCTGATCATATTAGATGACATATTACAACAGACCAGGCAGTTTTAACAGTAGGTTGAAATATAAAATTCTATCCCAGTTTGAGCCATAAATCAATTAAACCTATTATTGTTAAATTTATATTATTAGAATTATTTTTTAAATTAAAAAATATGTAATATTCAAAGCATAAAAATATAATGTTAGCCCCTTGCCGATTTAAGACGGAATATTACTTCGCACACTTAGTAATTCCCAAGCATTTTTATCCAGTTGTATTTTGATTTCTGTCTTAATATTCCATTTCTGAATATAGGGCAACATTCTAGTTTCATTTTTAGTCACTGGAGCACTTTAATACACTTTCTGGGCATTCTAAAATCAATATATATCGATAATTTCATGTGCTTGATCTATGTTAGTAGAAAGGAAAGTTTATTCTTTCAATGAGGTTATTTTTTCTATCCATGTAATTAAAATGATCCACAGAGTTCAATGAGTGTTTGTTTGTTATAAAGTTATATTTGCTTTTAGTAAATTTGTAAAAAGTGGATGTTAATTTTTTGTATTATAGTTTACCGGTATAGGGGTCCTATTGTTTTTGTAGCAATCAATGTATTTTTTGTAGTGTTCAGCTATAGTTTGTAACAGTAACTTGGCATCTGTACCTTGGCTACCTGCTACTTACTTTTTGCCTAAAAATGGCTCAATTTGGTACGGGTCCTCAATTTGGTACCTTTTGCATCCTACGAAATCTTTAGTACCACGAGATCAGGTAGTAAATAAATTATTGAAACAAAACAACAACCAAATAAAAATATATTAATATCAAACAAACAAAATAATAGAATCTTATGGTATAAAAAGAAATGCATAAAAAGTATTTTATTGGGGAAAAAAGAAATGGGTAATTGATTAAGTAGTATGTTTTATTTTACTTTTCGTTTATAGCATCACATGAGTTACAAGCATGGCAGAAGAAGAATTTTATTGTAGTTGAAACATCTTTGTGAAATAAATAAAATGTTATTAGTACAACACAGTAATTTCCTAATCTTCTGTTACAGATCTCCATGGAATGATCCGGATCATTTTATACAAAGGCAGACATGTCTAAACACATTCGCAGCTGTGTTTGGGTACATGCCTCTTCTTCGATCCAACATGAGACTTGATCCTGTACTATTTAAAGATCCTGTATCCAACCTTCGTAAAAAGTATCGTAAAATTGAACTTGTGGGGAGCTAGTATTGGGCTACCTCGCAGGTCATCCAAACCTATTTACTGTAAATAAAGCAAAATACAGTTCTGTGATAATGTAAAAAAATAATTGTATATGAGATTAATTTTAGTTTTTTATTAGTTTTATGTTTTTTTTAATTGTTGAAATTAGTCACAATTACGTCATGTAACATTTGCTGCTATACATTGACTGTTAGCTTATAAATACTTTCAGTACGATGGTGTGAAAACACAAGGCAAAGAAATATACCTATAAACGTACTGCACACGTTTTGCTGGAGTTATTTATATAATTTATTAGTTGCAGGGTTAATGTTTATTTCTGTTATCTAGCCAGATTGAATTATTTGAGAGAAAAGTAACTGAGTAGTTAGTTTAATACATTATTTTGTAAGGTACCTAATATTTTGGTAAAACTTATACAATCTGTTGTTTGCTTGACTGTTCCAAATTCAGTAGTTTTATTTATTTGTTTGCTCTTTTTCTGATTTAGTATGTATAATTTTTCTGTATATTAATCTTTATCAAACAAAATTATTACAATCTGCTTTACTAGAAGCAAGGATGTCATATTATTTTATCACTACAAGCATTTTTTGCTCATAATTTTTTCAAAGCAATTCCTTATTTAAAAATATATATTGTATATTAAATAGTTTTGATGGTATAATTTTTATGGTAAGAATTTTGTTTGTTTTTATTAAATTTGACGAGTATAAATTTAATTTACATTCTAGCACAGATTTTTTTAAATTGTGTAAATATACCTGACATGTATACTGTGTTTTAGTTACTGTAAAACTTTATTGTATAACTAGTTTTAACTATTTAATATAAATATTTTAAAATTGTTTTCTCTTTATTTTACTCAATTATTTAATTCATACTGTAAAATCGTATGCCAATTAACTTTATTTTCCATTTCATCTAAATGATCTTTGTTTGTATATTGCCATTAACACTGCCATTATTAGATAAATACATTTTTACCTGTTTACCAACATTTCCACTTTTAGTAACTAACACAAAGTATACTAATTTCAGTTTTTTTTTTTTTTACTTAATATGTTATAGGTTAAACGTAACATAAAATGTTATGTTGTGCGTCAACGTGGGTTGGTACATTTCCAGTGTGGCACATTGAGACAAACAGTAAATGGTTAGGAAATTCGGAATTATATACGGCATTTACAGTTGATATTTAATCTCTTAGTTCTATAGAAAAAGATTTTTATAGATTTATATCCAGTTTCAACATTGGATATAATATTTTTATTTTGCTAAACCATATGTGTGCATTGTATAACCTTAGTCTATATCACACTATGGACTAGTCACCAGTTTGATGAAGTTAAAATTTTAGGTTAATGCATACCTTCTTTTGTTCCGTCAAGTGATTCACTTACTGATAATTTATATTACCGAGGTTCTTGATGTCTCTAGCATCCATCTTAAGGTTTCACTCTTGCGAGGTCATTAAAATATTAAAAATTGTCACAACACAAACATACATCAACGTATTTCGCCTAGCATTGGCGCAAAGGTTCAATATGTATGTTTGTGTTCTATTTTGCATCGTGACAATTTTTAATGTTTTAACGACCTCACAAGAATGTAACCTGAAGGTAGACGATTGAGACATCAGAAACTGAAGGTATAAATTACCAATAAGATCACTTAACTCACAAATAGAAAGTATTTATTAGCCTAATATATCAGTCTCTGTTATTCTTTATTACAATGAATTATTTCTTATCTAAACAACAATTATATTGAACTTTGCCTCTGAAAGCTAGGTTTCAAGAACATGATGTAAACAAAACATACCAAGAAATAAAACTTAAAAGAACACGTTTTTACAATATTTTGTTTCAAAACTTTAATTGATAATACATTTTTAGCTTATCACAATAATTGTGAAAAAGATTGATTCAAATTTAATTGATTTTACTTGGTGTTAAAATGTATAAATATGTATACAATACAGACATAAATTATCTGGAAATATTCAATATATTTTACAAATTGGTTTCTTACTTATGTGTACAATTATGTAAAAATGTTTGTAATTAAACTTGTTATTTTCTTTGCAATTTTGTTTTACATAAAGCCTGGCGAATCTTATTTTAATATAATATTTAAAATGTTAGATTTTTTTCTCAGAACAGTTGGTGATATGAGTGATCTATAATATAATAAAGTTCCCATTTTAATTAAAGTCAATAAAGGCTAAAACTAAGCTTTAAAATTTTAATTGTCTAGTACGATCTTAATTTTAACTTGTGTACAAATTTAATATACTTGTGGAAATATGACCAAAGTAAAATATTTTCTTTGTATCTTACACTGTGCTGGGTAAAGTTCATACAATTGTTTGTCAATCTGTTAGCATTGATAGATGATTTTTACACAAAATTATGAAAATTGTTTGATTTCCTGTAGTTTAATATATTAAATAGTAATAAAATTTGCTGGGGGCAATTGATTGCCATTTACTGGCACTTGTAATAATACGGTAATAATTTATAATCCTTTAAGCTATTAGTGTTATAGAAGAAATAAATAATACCAAAGATGTCTCAAATTATTTTACGTCTGTATAATTTTCAGTAGTAATAAACTTTTTTGCCTCAACTAAGTTATTACCTGGTTGAGTGGTTTTTTAATTTTATAACAAAATATTTCTTCCGTGTTCTCCACGATCAACCCTATTGGGTTACTGTTTGAAACAGATTTATACTTCAAACCCAAGCAATTTTAAACATGTTTCTTTGTAAAATGTTTTTTTTTGAATATTTCACTGTAAGGGAATTTTATTATTATTAGTATTACTAACCCTGACCTGTACAATTTATAGAATTTAGAAAATATATAAATAACTCTTAAGAAACTCATTTAATAGTAATTATTTGGCACCTACTTTATACTAAAGTGGCATATGCAAAATTGCTAATTTACTTAATATAGAGTTTTAGGGTTATGGTATTAATAGTATATATCTAAAAAGCATGTAATACACATGAGCTATAGAATATGTTTTATTTATTTATAACATTACATTAATCAACTATCATTTAATATTTGAATACAAACTGATTTAATAAAATAACAATTTAAAATAATGTAATTTATTTGTCTGAATAGTATACTGCAATAGTATTTTTTTTTACAGTATCTAGTTTAAAAAATCTAATTATTTGCAAAACATATATTGTAATTAAGAATTGCGGAACTTCTTTTTCTCCCTTTTTGTTTTGTACATACTGTACTTGCCTATCACTTTTACTGTTGTTTAAAATTAAAGAAATACTACATTTTTAAATGCAAATCATGTATTACCACTTGTTTTACAGTATCTGTTAAGAGCACAGTTGTTTTAATAATGTTGGAAAAAGATTAAAATTTCCCAAAAGTTAAAAAAATACATTTCAGTAATTTCCTGGTGATTGGAGGGGGGTGATGTAATCGCTAAAGAAATAAAGGCTGGTCCATAATAAAAAATGTACAAATAGACACTACTGATTACTGATTGAAAAAATTTATCGTCATGAGTTAAAATTGTATTTTTTAGTTTATTAGTATAAAACTGCTTTTCAAAATTTTTTTTTTTTTTTTTTTTTTAAATATATCACTACTAGAATGATAATAGCTTTGTAATACCAGAACCCATTACTAAGTACATTCACTACATTCTGAAATAAATACCATGACAAGATCAAGATTTATTGTGAAATATTATTTATTGTGCATTATAACCACTTTAGAATATATTCAAAACATCCAAATTGTTGTACCTCTTCTTTAGTATTGTAATTACTATTTCTCATTTTTGTAATACCTTCATCGCATTAATTTTATTTTTTTCCTCTACAACTCACTTAAATTAACCATATAAATTTAACTGCTACAGTTTTGTGTATACATTTGCTAGTGCCATTCATTCAATTAACAATAAAAAGCTTGCCTAGAAATAATCATACCACATGTTTTATCTTAATTGTAATTAAAATATTTACGATAGTGTACCGCCATATATTTGTTTTTGTGACCGCTTATTCAGTTTATACGATTTATTATCTCATTTTACTATAATCAATGTAAATCGTTCGATATTATTTTTGTTTTGATCAATATAAGCGTAAAATATATATTAAGTATAAAAAAGTGGATTTCCTTAGTAATTGTTAGAATATTATAATAGATTTAATGTATAATATATATAAATACAGATATTATTTTTGTACCGTAAATAGTTGATGTAATTTGTATGTATGTTGATTTTCAATATTGTAAATAATAACAGGGTGTACGTAATTTGTAAATATGTTAATCACAAACCTTGTGAATATTGTTAATTGTTACCAAATTTATTGTAATCTGTTTTGTATTATTAAACGCAGAACAATACAACATTTTTTTAATGGTTATGTGATTTCATATACCCAGGACTTGTAATAAAATACACTTGCTAAAAATTAAATTTAGGTTCTGAATGGCTCAAGTAGATATTGAAATTGAATTATTTATTTATATTATTGAACCGTTTATTCAATATTTTATTCTAAATTAAATTCATTATTAAATATTTTTTCATTATTTGTATTTTTTGTTCCAAATATAAAATCTAATTGAAGATATTTTACCTTACATTAGAAAGATTTTATTTGTTACACATAAATTTGTTTAAGCGCACATGAAATGACAATATTAGTTTTTTTGATGGTCAATATTTAATGAGTAGATCGTAAATAAATGTATTTTATTCTATAATTAAAATTTAACAATTAATTTTGTGTTTTTACAAAATGTTGTAAAAAATTAAAAATAAATCATATATTTAATTGTCTTTACAAAAAATGGATATAGATACATTCCTTATTGTAGTTCTAATAACTTCGCACCTGCCTGAAACGGAATCCTTTTGCAGAGATTAGTTTCCTATTTCAGACGCAGTAAAAATTCAAGGATAATAATATCAAAATTTTTTACTAGACAAATAAATATTAATCCGTACGAACTTGTGTAGGATTTTGTATACTATAATACTTACATATTATAATGTTGAAGTTAATATCCTAATAAAACACAATTTTTTTAAAAAACGATTCTTTTCAAGGTTTCTTATTTACACGAAATAGAGTTAACTGCTTGGAAATGTGATATAAAAGTTGTGTGCAATGAAACTCTTCAATAATAAAAAAAATTATTACCTATTTTAAAATTTTGTCTGTTGATAAAACGGCAAAACACAGAATGAAATTTTAAATTTGAATAAGAGAAATGATTAAAGTTATATATATATGATTTTAAGTATTGCAAATAAATATGATTGAAAATACTAAATCGCTTGTATCAATTCAACTACCTTTTAACCTGACCACCATTTAAGTTTTAGAAACTGATGTTTTACACCAAGTTTTTAATATTTACTTCCCTAATTTTCTAAAAGTGGTAAAATCTATGCTTTAAATATTTTTAACCTGGTCACCATTTTCCTATGTGGTGGCAACTTTTAAATTTGAGAAATTTTAAATTTAACTTGTCACTTAGGCCCTTATTACAAATTGACCTTCGTAAACATGAAACTTAGGCCCCTGACATAATGTAGTTAGGCCCTATTATATGAATGAAAATAATCTCCTCTGCAGTGTACTATTCCCCCATATGTCGTCGGTTGTTTTTTTAAGTTTATATATATATATATATAAAGATTAGGTACCATTTGGTTGCCTTATATGACTCGATTTGGCGGCAGGTTCTAAATGGAAGCCATGTATGGCCGCCAAATCGCAGACCCTGTTTTTCTGTGATGATTAAAATTGACTTGTATTGGCAGTCAAATGTTACCCTAGTGTATATTTTTAGTTCCAAAAAGTTATTATGTCTTGGAGCGCTAACATCGCCACGGTCCACAAGTGAATATTCACTTTAAAAATTTCTGCGCGAATCTGGCGGCCGAGGTCTGGCAACGCTGCAATCACAATCTGCATCCTGTTTTGAGCGGATGTGGCTCAAGGCTCTGTTTCCACATTTGCTAAAACTTTTGATTATTTTCTTATTTTGTAATACTCTGAAGTTGTTTTTATATTGGATTTTTATTGACTAAACGATGGTTTCTGTTTCTTTCTTTCGAATCGTCCCTCGTCTTTTACTCCGCTGTGCAGCTGTATAAATTATATGTTTGCTATGCATTTTCGGGAAAATTTATTTGGCCTTTTTTTATTTCACACAAATAGTTTATAGAACGTAAGGTTAGGAGTTACAAATTTATTTTCCATATCATAGTAGCCGTTTATTTAAGGACCACAGGAGTGGATCTTGATCTTATTTCACGCTACCAAATTTAGTGAAATTTACTTTCCGTGCAGTTTATTGGGAGTTTTAACGAACTTTGCTTCTCATAAAGGTATATGAATGTTTACCGCAAATATCAACAATGTTCACATTCCCTTAGGGCTATGGCCTCAACGTTTCACACAAACAAAGCTACACACACACATATTACAGCCAAAATGTGAAACGGTCGAGTTAATATAGCATTGGGTAGGCTCTCGTGCAGAATAAGTCTAGGTAAAAGCCGGGACAGGGATTTTACGGTCCAACACACTAACAAAATGCCCTGCTAATTCATGAAAGTATTAACGTATTGGAAAACCCGTTGAAACTTTTTTTAAATAAAATAAAACTCCGGTATGCTGATATCCTAGCTTAATTAAAAACCAAAAACTGCACTTCAGTCTGCAGATATGATTATGCGCCATGTTATTGAACAAAATTGGTAGAATTTGCACAGGCCTCACTAAAGCCGTAGCCAGGAATTTTATGCGGGGGGGGGGGGAAAGGAAAGTGGGGGATCCAATGGTGTCCTCTCCCGGATTTAAAAAAAAAATGTTTACGTTTACTGCACGTCTACCCGTGAATGTACAAACGAAAATGGATGTGCATCCGAGTTGTTCCACTAGTAGGAAATCAGTGATACAGATACAGTAAACCATGCGCCTTGCTCTGGCCGTAAAAAACAGACTGGGTAGTAGAGTACTATCAGCAGTCACATACCCCACCCTGCCACACATAGCATACCTCTCCTCCCATCCACACCCAATCGCCTTCCTGCGCGACCCGCTTCTTCACATGTATTTCCATCTGTAACAACCAACAACATTCTCATAAACATTTATCATGCAATTTCAGAAATTATACAACAGCACGTTTGGATGCATCAACATTACGAGCTAATTTGAGTCCTACATTTAGTCTCATTTTCATTCACACAATGTAAATTGTACAAGCTTGTCGCTTATACTATTTACGTGTCCAAAAGTAAAAGTGAGTTTGTCGCTGCGAGCGAAGCACGTCATAACTCTAGGCTTGTAAAGTCGAGGTTCAAACTCGCAAAGCAAGATTTCCGCTGAGATTAGGTGCAAACAAATTCTACTTATATATTTCGGTCACGTAGGCAGCTATTCACCGCCTTCGTGAGTAGACCAATTTCCCAAATAGTTGGTTGAAACCCTAAAACATATAAACTTAATTCCCTCAACTGACGTCAGCGGTTCTGCCGCGCTATCGAATTATTTGATTTGATTGTTATTCTTTGGTGTTAATTGGATCCAAAATATTTCATGGAAAAATATCCACAAAAAAATCCGTCTACCTACTATGATAATTTACTTACTTGACAGTCACATTGGTGGAGCATAGCTGTGATGTATCGTTACAATGGGTTAATCCTTGACGAATACGCGACATTAAGCAGTCAAGGTAAGTCTAACAATTTAAACATGATGTTATTTAGCTTCCAAGAATGCAATTATTATAATAATGGGTAATTAATTACCTTATTTTTATCCGTCGAGCACTCTAAAATATATCCTTTCTGGATTACCGGTTTCGGTGGTTCATGCCACCATCATCAGATCGACCTCAAAAATGGTTAAATAATTCATTATTCATCTAATGAATTATTTAACACAGCCATCAACCTGAGATAAAATTGTTGACTCAATACCATCATGATTGGACATCCTTATATCATATATAAGATTGCACAAGACCACAGTTGTACACATGCCCTCCATGAAATGACATGTGTAGAGGAGTCCTCATGTGATGTGTAAAGTTGTTTTTTCAGTGTATATATTTAAATTTGTTCAAGTGTTTGTGTTTTTTAATGTTTTGTGTTAATTGTGTATAGTTTATTACGACGTGTTCCACAACAGTGGAATGAATCATTTTTGAGGTTGATCTGATGATGGTGGCATGAACCACCGAAACCGGTAATCCAGAAAGGATATATTTTAGAGTGCTCGACGGATAAAAATAAGGTAATTAATTACCCATTATTATTCTAAAAATTTAATTAATTAATGCTAAATAACTTAATAAATACTTGATTTGGACGAGAACTGTATTATATAAGACGTTCCTCAAATAGAAGTTTCAAGATGGAAAAAGTAAGTTTTACTATAAAGAATACTTTACAGATAGTGAGAAGAATTGTTAAACTTTTTAGAAATCTTTAAAGAAAGATTAATTATTTGTCTCGTAGTGGAGATAAATCGTGGTTGGAAACAGTCTAAAGACATGAGTTTGAAAGTTTACTAAAGATAACAAATAGCCTCACCACAATCCTTGCAATTTACTGTCTCAGCTCTTGGCGTAGTAAAAATGTACAATGCGAGAGCAAACTGTAAATAGGAATATAAGTAAACTCAAATTACTCATGATATAGGTGTGTATTCTACTAGATGACCCAGCAATGCTTCGCTATTGATTTATTTGAGTACCTATATAAATACAGGGTGACAATTAAGTCTTGAAACGGTTTAATATTTCGTATATAAGGAAAATTTTAAGGTAGATGTGATTGAGGTACCTACTCTATGTAAAATACTATTTTATTAAGATTTCAAAAAATTTATCTCCATCTTGGATCCGCCATTTTGAATGTAACTTTGTTTTTTTTAAATAGGAAGGTGGTCATGTAATACATCATTTCGATGTAGAATTTCAAGAAAAAACCAACGGTGAAATTTGCACTTCCATATCTTCAACCGTTTAAAAATGGCGGCCAAAAAACAACGAAATCGTGTTTTCCGATTTTGCCCCATTTTGCTGTACTATTTTTGTTTAAATATTAATTATTATTCTTTTTAGATTCAAAATTAAATAAGCTTTCAAATGATATGCCACACAATGATATTTGGTTGAACCACTCGAAATCAATTATGAAAAAATCAAAATGGCTGTAACTCAACAATTTTAAATTCTCCCAAATAACGTTGTGTGGCACATCGTTTGAAAGCTTATTTAATTCTAAATCCAAAAAGTATAATAATTAGTATTTTTTTAAAATAGTACAGCAAAATGGAGCAAAATCGGAAAACACGATTTCGTTGTTTTTTGGCCACCATTTTTAAACGGTTAAATATATGGATGTGCAAATTTCACCGTTGGTTTTTTCTTGAAATTCTACATTGAAATGATATATCACATGACCACCTTCCTATTTAAAAAAACAAAACTACATTCAAAATGGTGGATAAATTTTTTGAAATCTGAATAAAATAGTATTTTTACATAGAGTAGGTACCTCAATCACATCTACCTTAAAATTTTCCTTATATACGAAATATTAAACCGTCTCAAGACTTAATTGTCACCCTGTATATATTATGTAGATTAAATTAACGAAAACAATTTAGTTAGTGCATTGAAAATTAATGTTGAAGTGCCTTGTGGTTAAAATAAAATTCTTATGATCAGGGCAGATGATAGAGCGCCTATAAACATACGGGTATTTAATGTTAATGCAATAATTTATATGTAGGGTATCCAGGCACGTATCCAGGGAGGGGGCCCGGGCCCCCCCCCCCCCCCCCCACCCTCCCATTTTAATTTTTTTTCCATTTAAGGTTTTTCATAGAAAAGTCTTCAGTATAGAATTTCCTTTTCTTCAAAATTTTATTTTTTAGTCGACGGAAAGAACATCTGGCGTTGATCCAACGTATCCCTATATTTATAAATTATGAAAAGCCTGCTAGCCTGCCATACTCAGTGGCAGCATTGTACATTATCGTCAATAAATCGTTCAATTGTACGAATCGATTCGGATCTAGATCTAGGAATTTTCAGCTTTTTTTGTTGGACTGCTCGAACAAAACAAAAAATCCCTAAACTGACTTCCGCTCACCGCTCTAGAGTGGGAAAATCAGCTGTTTATTTTTCACACTAGTATTTAGTTATGATTCCTGACACAAGTAGCGCTAAACTGAGGAACTGCGAAACTGCTGAATCATGGCACGTGAGTCGTGCGTGTTATAAGTTTGTGTTCAATCCATAATCCAATCAAACTTTTCTATCAAACATTCGATATTTTCAAAGACAATTTATTTTTAACTTCACTAACATGAAACGTAGCCAAGGTCAAACAACGATTTCATCATTTTTCAAGAAGCCGAAAGCAGATAATTCAGATGATGCAGAAAATGTTGATAGTAAGTAAAGTGACGTTTTGAATGTGAATTCCAAGGTTATGTTGCGATAGATTCCAAGGGAAACTAAATTCATTGTAGCTTATTGTTGATTTAGTTTTGACACGTTTAACTCACTTGACTTTTAAAATAACGTTTGTCAAATTTTGAAAATGGAATCCGTAGAATAAAATATCTACAATATTCATACTTCGAATTTTTTGTTGTAACTGAATAACTGAATTTTTTAGGAAAAAAATTTTCCAGTACCTATCAAAACAAATATCAGATGAAACAATGAA
>JAGFPH010006724.1:22831-36542 GCA_018207615.1 Philaenus spumarius
GGCAGGTAAAATAAATTAAATATACACACAATAATTTTAGGTTAGGCGTAGACTGATGAACCAACATTTTATGTTTATTGAATGTATTTCAACGCTTGACGATAATATCTTAACTACGCCGGACGGAACCGATCGTCTCTTAATGTAAATTGATGAACCAAAATACATGTTTCTTGAATGTATTTACATTCATTGCCATAGCAACCAATTTGATAATGCTTTTTCGTTACGCGTATTTTCTCCTTGTAATTGCCATAGCAACCAATTTGATAACGTTTTTCCTTACTCGTATTTTATATTTGTCATTGCCGTAGCAACCAATTAATAACACTTTTTTCGTTAAGCGTTACATTTTTTCTTTTTGTTAACTCCTACCGCAAGGAACTTCGTTCCGAAAACAATCAATCAAACTGATTCCGTTTTGAAGCAATCCGGGAAGAAATTTTCTTATCAAGTTTTGAAATACATGACTTATCTTTAAGAGGTTATACAAGGAAATTAGATATACACTTAGGCCTACTTATTTGATTTGTCTTTGTAATCTATTACTTGAGTTTTGTCGATACATAAATAAATCGTTATCTCAGCTATTTTAAACTGATTTTAACAGTTTACAAAACAACAATGACTTGTAAATTATTTTGCTGATAAGGTTGAGTGTTCTTTTAAAACTTTCTCAGCTAATGTTATCATGCACCTCAACATTTTCGATACTCTACATGATTTCAATATATATATAATCTACACCCATTCAATGTACGCTATTTATTACTTGAGTTTTGGCACAAACATATCGTTATCTCAATTGGACGTAGCCTAGTTATGCAAAAAGGAACCATGCCACTCTGCCTCTAAACTGAGAAAATGACTTCAAAGTTGACAGTTGATTCTAATTCTGTTTGATGTGCTAGAATTGTTTTTTATATTTTTTTATTTTAAATTAATGATGGAAGAATTTTAAAATAATAAGGAAAATGTGGGTTGGTTCCTTTTGGTATTTTTTCAATACTTACAGCAAATAGTGACCATGTTACTTGGTTCCTTTTTGCATTATAATGTAAACGTATTTAAGGTTAGTTAACCCTTTGGCTCTCAACGTCCGATTTTTCGGAAAAAAATCATTAGTAAAATTATTCAAAACATCTCAAGCCTTCAGACCAGGTAACTAGTCATATCCCGTCAGCTTGGAAGCGAGCCAACCACCGTTTGCTTTACTTCCGCCCTCCTACCCTCAAACCACAGATATGAAAAGCTACCTGGTCTCACGAGAATCGAACCCGGGATCTTCTGATCAGGAAGACCCCACATTACCTCTCGGCTACTAAGACTTGTACAGAATAAAATGCTCTTAGATACTTTACAAAGCAACCATATCGCCTATCTCGCCCCTTCTTGCCTACCGTCGTTATAAGGGAATTCTTTTCTTCGGGTTAAAACTTTGTTATTTAGAAATAGTAGTGTAACTTTTTTATTTAGCAAGATATTGTCTCAAAATTTTTAACATAAGTATACAACAAAATGTGTCTTAAAGTTATATGCAAGTTTTCAAGTAATATATTTTTCCTCTATCTGTTTTCTTTATACAAACTTTTTGTTATGGTATGTAGTTTTGTTTATTCTAAATTTGTTGGTATTTTAGAAAATATTTAGAAAATATAGTAGAAAATATTATTTATAGGTCTACTATTCCTTTCAAATCCTTTAAAATTCTGAGAAAATACCTGGGACTGAAAGGTTTAAACTACTGGTTCTTTTTCGCAAATTATGGTTCTATAAATGATTGTGTTACTTCAATATTGCAATAAAGAACCAAGCTACTTGGTTTTCAAAGGTAAAATTTAAAACTAAAGGTTTGAAAGAACCAAAGCACTTGAAACTTTTTTGTAAAATGTAGAAGTTCCACTATCAAATTGTCTGTTTTTTTTCTTAAAAAAAACCCAAAATATCAAGAATTGTGAGGCTTGATTCTTTTTCGCAGAAAATAAAATTCACTGAGCTGAACAACATGAGACCCATATCTCATTTTCACAATTTTGTGGGATGGTTCCTTTTTGCATAACTACGTCCAATTAATATAAACCAATTTTACCAGTTTTAAAATTAAATTTAAATTTATCTAAGTAGTTCGGTTTTGACTTGCGCTTTAAGGGATCCTACCATTGACTATGTAAGTAGTACTTATACAGTCAATGGTCCTACCATCAGCTCTTATAGCATATTTTTAATAACTTACCCAACAACAACACATTAGCACGACGTACATTTAATACTAGTAAATCCCCGTGAACAATCACAGGCCAATTAACTAGATACACATCAGAAATACATCATTAAAATTTATACAAATAAACGGTATCAGTTAACTGACACAAACTTTCTCCTAACTTACTGTAGTCAAAATAATATTGTTTTATATCATTTTATTTATTACTTTTTAGAACAAAACAAAAAAATAATATTCTACCTACGTCAATCGTATAAAAAAATTATTGTCCCAGGCGGAATTCGATCACGCGACCTTTGAATTACTGGCTGTGATCGCTACCATGGTGCTACCAAGTGCGGCCGCCGCCGCGATGCTAGATTGACAACATAAACTTGTTTATTTTTAAACATTTCCCCATAATTATAAAACGCCGAAGTTTTGATAAAAGCGGGTGGTGTCATTTTGTTTGGCATCTTAAGCACTATAAATACTGAAAATTTGATCAAAATCGTTAGAGCCGTTTTTGAGAAATTTGCATTTTTGTCGCTTTTTATGGGTTTTTAGGGGTAAATTACCCTTAAAAATAAAAAATTCCAAAAAATGAAAAAAAACGCCTGGAGATTATGTATTAGGGTTTAGTACCTACATACCAAATTTCATGAAAATCGGACCAATAGTGTCCTCTCTGGTCGTGTATACATACTGACAGATTGACAGACAGACACCACTCTAAAAACACTTTTTTGGGTTCAGGGAGCACCAAAACAAAAAATTCCACTAAAAATATTTTTGGGTTCAGGGAGCACCAACACAGATAATTGCACTAAACCATTTTTTGGGGTTCTGGGAGCACCAAAACAGATAATTCAACTGAAAATTCAAATTCGAACATTTTTACGAAAACAATACTTTCTCCATATACTACGTATAGGGTGGAGAAAGTAAAAACAACACACTTTATCTGGGCCTACCTAACTATGCAGACGGGGATTTTTAACTCGGTAAATGTGTACAATTATAAGGACTATAAAACTGTAGGAATTTTTGTTAAGATTTCGTGTTTATGTATATTATTATATATATTTAAAGAAAGATAAAAATGTTATCTTTGAATTGCCTTTTTTTTCATATTGATAGATCAAATGATTTAGAAGTTATTAATATTATAGGCTATATTATTCATTGGAGTTGTAAACATAACCCCAAAGTATAATCTACGTTAGGTTTTGTTTGCGTATTACAGATGATGGGTGAAATCAGCTGTTATTATATTTCTTCTTTAAATGTTACTCCACGTACGCTCGTACGCACACTCGCTTTTATAGGAGTTGATATCAAAATAATTAACTAACATACACCATTAAACATGATGCTGAAACTTTTACATTATTTACTTGTAAAACCACATAAAGTTAGGTGTCTATTTCCAAATGCAATAAAAATATAGCGCCAGCTTGAAATCAAATCCTAATTTCATCTTTTTTTTAAAAAGTTTGGATCAGCTATTTTCATCCGTAAAACATGTTAGTAAACACAATACAAAGTTGATGCAAAGATGGTAATGGTGTTTTGAGCATTATTTTCTAGAAATATCTTAAACGGTATCACAAAATTTAAAAAAATGGGTTTAATATCCGTAACCAAACGATCTTTAAGTATAGGCCTACTTTTCTTTGAAAATTTAATCCAATCCCATTTATGAATCTATCTATATTCTTGTTAAACATTATCATATTTGCCGTAATACTAACGTATAATTGTAATTTTTTTAGAAACTATGTGAATATATTCAGTAGATTTTAGATTGTAGACTTAGACTAGGCCTATTTACAGAAGCGGTCAAAATTCCTGTTTTTCAGATTCGAGTAGGCCTAACTAAGTGGGAATCGGTAGCGTTTGGTATATTAACTTCTTACATTATTAAGTAACGTACTCTCTAATTTTTTAATATAAAAGGGGAATACGATAAATTCTATAAAAAGTTTTATTTTTATTTTGGTATCCAGGCCAACCTATTATTTATTACAGTTATTTCCTGTGGCTTCTACGACTTTTGTTCTCATGCTTATGTCTGAGGTCTTATATGATCACTATTTTCCCGATTTCATAATTATAAGGTTTAATAACTATTTTGTAGTTATATCGATAGTTTTTCTTTCTATCAACTCCTATAAAACCGAGTGTGTGTACGTGGAGTAAAATTTTTTAAAGAAGAAATAAATATTCGTTTAACTTAATAATATAACAGCTTATTTCAACAGTTAAAATATAATATAACAGCTTATTAAACATATTCAAAGGGGGTTATGTTGGGTTATGTTCACAACTTCAATCAATAATATAGCCTATAATATTAATAACTTATAAATCATTTGATCTAGCAATATGAAATGAAAGGCAATTAAAAGATAATATTTTTATCTTTTGTTAAATATATATAATTATATGAACACAAAATCTTAACAAATATTCCTATAGTTTTATAGTCCTTATAATGTTATTGCACACATATACCGAGTTAAAAATCCCTGTCTGCATAGTTAGGTAGGCCTAAATAAAGTGAGCTGTTTAAATAGTATTTTGTATAAATGATGTATTTCTGATGTGTATCTAATTAATCCGCCTGTAATTTTTCACGGGGATTTACTAGTCTTTACATTAATATTGTGTTATCTGGAAATTAATAAATAATCAGAACAAAATACAAGCTACTGTATATTATTATTATTACACAAAGAGGTTTTTAGAAAACTTACCAGATCTTTTTATATATATATAAAAAAAAAAAAAAAACGGAAATAGATAAAAATCATCCCTTTGCAGGAAGAGTATCATAAGCTCCATTTTGTTTTAAGTTTAGGTATGGTGTTTACGTTGTACATCGTTTGGTATAAGTATAGTAACCGCCAAATTGGTTTAGTACATTAAAAACGTATTTAAAAAAGTACAAGTCGTAACCACCATCTGCCACTTAAATATCGTAAGCCCCGATACAATTAGTGTTGTAAGCACCACAATAGATACTGCTAATATATCTTAAGTGACTGGTAAACTTTCTTAATCACCACAAAACTCCATAAAGTATAGTATGCCCTGTTGCTTACGACTTTCTAATTCTCTTAACTCCCGCAGAAAAAAAAATAACAATTGAATATTTGGTGGTTGTAAATGGAACTAAAAACGGTCTGCCAACATTATTTATCTAAATCATTAGATATAAGTCACATGACTTTCAGACATACAATAGGTACAGACCTCAAGCACCAACAGGCCTAAACCAGAGGGAGACATCGTCCTCCAAAAAACACAGGAGGAACAAACTTCCAAAGTCAGAGCATTTATTAAAATGTTGTGCCTTCGCACTATTGCCGTAAAAATACAAATTTAGGAAGAAGAAGTAGCTGGCCTAAAACAAAGTGTCTTTCAATCTACTACCTACCAGTCAAAGCTTCATTGGTAATTAAACACTGGATATTAGACCAACTTCTAAAATAAAAGATGTGAAAATATACCACCTTCGTTGAAAAAATAACAAAATATAATTCTTTCAATATCAAATTGTATACATTTTAGACCTTACTCTTTAGAACTTAACATTCAGTTAATAATTAATAATTTGTTCTTTCAAGTATATAAACTAAGTAGGAATAGAAAATCTTATTAAATAAACCTACTGGAATCGGTTTTTAAAGAGAGAGGAATACATTATAAGAATGTATTTAATATTAGACACACTTTTATTATTACCAGGGGAAACCCACGTGTTCTACTCACGCCAACCCCGTTGGAACCTTTTATACACATAATCATGTTAAGTCTTCTTTATCATAAAGGTGTAGAATAATAAACCCAAAGCTAAGATGGTAAATAATGTTAAATATTCAAATCAAATTGTGTCGTATATTTTATAACAGCAGTTATAATAAAGGTTAAAAGAACCAGCAAGGCTCAGGTCTACACTTTGATAAAAACCTAACAGATAAACCTAAAAGATAGAAATACAAATAATTGCTTCAAAAATTAAAATCAGCTGTTAATAGAAATATTAGAGCAAACAGCTGTTTTATCTGTTATTTTATTCAATTACTAGCTATGGTGATAAAATAAATGTAAATACATGTGTTGGTTCATCAGTCTAGGCCTAACCTAAGAAATGTTTCCTAATAAATTTACAAATATTGAAATAAATCATGTTTTTATCCAAATGAATTATAGCCTATATTAATCAGAAATAGTGTAGCTTTTTATTAGTAAAACTATTTTTTCAATCGGTTCAGTAGTTCCAGAGATTACCCCCTACATACGAACAAACAAACAAATTTTACCTCTTTATAATATTCTTATAGATTATCTTACTAATTTTGCAATTATTATTATTTACTTTATTATAAGACTATAGTTTTTGAAATATGTTTTGTACAAAATGCAAGTATTGTTAGTGTTGCATAATAAAAAAATACAGCAATTGTGTCAAATCCTGGAGTATCTACCGGGTGTTATACAACTTTTCGCACATAAAACATTCCAAATTATAAAATATCTTTTTTATCAATAGTAACTGCTGGGACAAATAAAACGATAACTCTCCAAAATCACAATTGACTAATTTACATGTAAAAACAATACAGAAAAATTGCTCTTTATAGTTTTTAATACTAGTTGACCTAGCATAGGGTGTGAGATGCGAAATTTTACAAAACTTTTTATCATTTCATAATATTTTTTTCAAGATTCTATTTTTGCTTTCATATCCGTCTGTTAAGTTTAGCCCCAATATTTTTTTAGAATATCAATTCATTAAAAAAAAAAATAAATCAGCAGATTTACCAATGAAATAAATGATGAACAACTCATTTCAGCCTGGAGTTTAACTATTTTCTGCAAAGACACCTAACAAACCTTTGGAGTTGATTTTCAAAAATAAATTACTATTTAAAATAGTATTAATTATACACAATGACTTGTTGAATTGTAAAGATTATATTTAATCATAAACTGCAGTATTTACGCAACTATATAATCTTTAGGCCTACTGATATTCTAACATAAGTGTGCAATTTTCTAATCAATTGAAGAGTTGATTACAATAACGCACTTGTAAAATAATGGTACCTATATCAGTAAGTGAGTACACGTGGAGGAAATGAAACTTCTTTATAAAATGATTCGACTTTATTTTCAAAATGTCGATACCAAAACCGTGATCCCGACGCGCTACGGCTCTAACTGTCAAAATCGGGTGTCCACACAGTATATTCGAAATGTTGACCTAAAATCGTAACCCCGACACACTACGATAAGTTAACTGTCAAAACGGTGTTTGCCGTACTCAAAAACTGTACCCCACACGGAATTTTTTAAAAGTTTACCCCAAAATCGTGACACTGACGAGCTAAGACTCTTTAACTGTCTAAATCGGGTTTCCCGTACCCAAAAACATATAAAACGATACCCCATACTGTATTTTCAAAACGTTGACCCTATAAAATTGTGACCCCGACGCGCTACGACTCTGTCAAAATCGGGTTTCCCGTATCGAAAACATATAAAACTGTACCCGCCACAGTATATTTAAAATGTTGATCCCCAACATCGTGATCCCGATGCGCTACGATTCTTTAACAGTCTTAAATGGGTTTCCCGAACACAAAAACCTACAAAATGATACCCACACTTTAAAAAAAAAAATATTAATCAGAAAATCGTGACACTAACCCGATAAGACTCTTTAAGTGTCTAAATTGGTTTTCCCGTACCAAAAATATAAAAACGGCACAATGTACCTATTTTTAAAATGTTGACCCCAAAATCGTGACTCTAACGCGCTAAGACTATTTAACTGTCAACATTGGTTTTTCCATTCCTCCAAAAATATAAAACGATAACCCACACTGTTTTCAAAATGTTGATCCCTAAAATTGAGACTCTGGCGGGTTACCATTCTTTAACTGTCAAAAGTTTCCCGTACCCAAATACAAATAAAACGATACCCCACACGGTATTTTCAAAATTGTGGTTCCAAAGATGCGACCCCTAAGCGCTACGACCATTTCTATATGAAAATCTGTTTTCCCGTACCCAAATATGTTCCATATTGTCAGTAGTTATTTGTACATTTGCTAATTTTGGTATATCACTAAACACAGACAGACACTAACACATACGTACCAATAATGACCACCACAAACGTTACGTTTAACGCGTATCGAAATTTTTCTAAAGACCTTTCACTACAAAAAAAAAAGAAAAAAAGTAAATAACATTCATATTATTTTTCAAAAATGTCTACTAAAACAGCTGTTGTCAAAAATATTTTACCGTGTAACTGCTAACATAATAAACATGAAAAGTGTACTAAATGTATGCTAACAACTTGTACATTTATGGTAAAGACACTTCTAGCAAAAGCAAACTGAGGAAAAGTTTTTTCTATTTCCTGAAAAGTTAGTTTTTTGACAAGTGCTGTTTTTGTACCTCCTCAAATGTACCACGGGATTACGTTCAATAGTTAGGCCGAGGTCCTATTAAAATAATTCGACCATGCAGCTGGACCGCTGACGTGAGTTGAGCAAATTTCCAAAATTAAGTTTATATGCCTATGTTTTAGGGTTTCAACCAACAATTTGGGAAATAGGTCTACTCACGAAGGCTTTGAATAGCTGTCTGTGTGTACGCAATATATTAGTAGAATTTGTTTGCTCCTAGTGGCCTCGCGAGTTTGCACCACTTGGCTTCGAACCGGGTACTTTTATGGTATTTTACGTTTTGATCGATTAGGGGGAACCAAGCGAGCTATAAGGTCGCGTAAAAAAACAGAATGTGCAGAATAACATCCTACATTTATATTTTTAGAAAAAACTTTAAAGAAATTTCACTCTCGTAGTAAAAATCTAAAAAAATAGTTACTTCCGGTCAAAAAACATACTTCCGGTTACTGGATTTTTTTGGGTAACGAACTCGTCCGAGCGACATAAACAACCAACATGTGTACTAAATTTGGACCAAATCGAACTTAAAATGCGGCCGCTAGAGTGCGAACACATATATACATATAGCCTATATATTAGCTTCTTTATTAGCATTTTTATCGTATGAGTATATTTATTTATAAATATGTTACTTACGTCGTCTCATACACACTGGTTCGTTTTTCCAACCGGTTTCGCTGCTTCAATTAGTCAGCATCCTCAGGGCATATCCGCTACTGCTTCGTTATTAACATTAAAACACTACACAACACACACATATATACAAACATACATTACAAACGCACATATCGTACACTTTATGTCCTGTCAGGTGGCACGTGAGTACGTACCTGGTCAGCTGCGTACCTGGTCAGGTGGTGGTCAGGTGAGTACGTACCTGGCCGGCCACCTGACAGGACATAAAGTGTACGATATGTGCGTTTGTAATGTATTTTTGTATATATGTGTGTGTTGTGTAGTGTTTTGTATGTTAATAACGAAGCAGTAGCGGATATGCCCTGAGGTTGCTGACTAATTGAAGCAGCGAAACCGGTTGGAAAAACGAACCAGTGTGTATGAGACGACGTAAGTAACATATTTATAAATATATATATATATATATGATTTTTAATGACACCCCAAAACGTGTTCTGGGGACCATGATCAGTGCTCATTTGCTACTCCCGACCTTGGGTCTTACTGTAAGGGCCACTGCAAATAATCAAGTTAGATCTTCATGGGTGTGAAGAGGCATATATGAAGTCGGCGCACGCGCTAAATTATCATCTTGTTATTGACTTAACCTTGGACACCAGCTGTTTATACCATAAGCCATACTTCGTGTTTCAGTGTTCTATTTCTGACCGTCCGAAGAGTTACGTTATTTGGTGAACTAGTGTTTCGTAATGAACTATTGGATTAGATCTTAGATATTGTGCTAACGGTAACCGTTTGGAATAAAACGTATCTGATAAGTAATTAATTGTTATTATTATGTTGTTCTTTATGTAGTTGATAAGTTAGGCCTAGATCTACACTTTTATTTACGAACTAGGAGAGACCCTGCGTGCTTCGCACGCCAACCCATAACGTAACCTTCTAAAAACATATGTTATGTTTTATTTATAATAAAGGTGTAGGATTAATAATAACCTCAAAACTAAGACGGTAAATAATGTTAAATGTTCAATTTAAATTATTTCTTATATTTTAAAACAGTTATCATAACGGTTAAAAGAACCAGCAAGGCTCAGGTCTACACTTTAAAACCCTAACCTAAAAGCTAGAAATACAAAAATAATTGCTTCAAATTTTGAAATCAGCTGTTAATGGAAATATTGGAGCAAATATATTATCTGTTATTTTATTCAATTGGTTGCTATGGTAATAAATGTAAATACATGTGTTGGTTTATCATTCTAGTTCTAACCTAAGAATTTTTCCGATTAAACTTATAAATATTGAAATAAAAAAAGGTTTTTATCGAAATGAATCATATCCTATGTTACTCAGGGATAGTGTAGCTTTTTATTAGTAAAACTATTTTTTCAATCGGTTCAGTAGTGCCGGAGATTACCCCCTACATACAAACAAACAAACAAATAAACAAACAAACAAACAAACTTTACCTCTTTATAATATTAGTATAGATGATTAGCCTTTATTGCTATTTGAATATTTAACTAAACAATAATACTTATATTCCCACAAAGACTACACAACTGTATACACATAAAACAAACAATACAATGTGGACAAGAAGTTACCATAAAGAAGAGTATATTTTATAAGAATTCGATGTACAGGCTGGACGAAAGTCCTGCATACATTGCAATATTAATATTTTAGCTTCTATAAAAAAAGCTTTTTTTATAGTTAGCGTATGAAGTTTTTAAGTTGTTTTTTATAGTTAGAGTAGGAAGTTGTTAAAGCCATAACAATGCACGCTGCCTATTGTAACTATCCAGAGTGTACAAAAAATAAGGCTCAATTTAAAGGGTGTTTGAAAAAAATATAAAACTTACTAAACAAATCATTGCAACCGTACTTAGTTCACTGAAGTAACTTAAGTTACTACTACAATGCCCCTACATTTTGATTTTTGTATTATACTTACATACTAAGTTATGAGGTTTCGAATTTTATAATGACAAGAAAAACATTTATGTGTCTGATCTTTAGAATGGGTTTACATTTAATTATTCTCTGATGACATAACTACATAATACTTTTTTTCTGCACAAGGTGTGGCAAGAATATTTTTTTTACAATAAACAAAATGAAAAACATTGCAGTTTCGATTCCTAAAAATAATCGATAAGATTGTTTTGCGTTTGCACTGAATTTAGATTAATGTTTGATCAGCTTGATGCAAATTAGTTTGATTGATTTATTTGAATAAATCACAAAAATAATAACATATTTAGTACTTTACTACCATGGACAGCCAATGTAAACTAGCCTATAGTTTAAATTTTTGCTATTTAGCTCTGACGAAGTTGGTACCGTAAACATTATAACTTAGTTATGAACTTTTAACTAATGTTTTCACTTTCGAAAATGTGTGTATACATTTAAAATTTAATTTAATTGGAAATAAGTATTGTTATAACTTGCCGGAATATTATTGGACGAAAATTATCGTGTTGTTACGAATAGTATCCCCTCTGCAGGAATGTGCCTCGAGATGATAGAAAAGAGGTTACCCAGCCTTTGTGTTTGGCTTCAGTGGTACAGCCCCAAAAAATAATATATGCCTATGCTCTTCATTTGATACCTACTTTTGTTTCCTGGATCATAAAAAACCGAACCGCATCAATCTATTCACAGAAATTGTCTTCCTCCTGGCCAAACAATAGGTCGCACAGAAAATAGTTCCAAATTAAAAAACATTAATTTAAGTACTAGGGTTATCTAGCACTTTCCAGCAGAAAATTTTCATTTGGTCTAAAAATATAGATTTTTCTCGGTCTAAAACAACTTTTTGTACATTTTTTATGACACAAATTCTTTCTTATTTATATATTTCCCCATAGCTTTCTCTAAAAGAAGCACTTGATATACACATTAGGTCTACATTTGTGTCACTAGTTCACTAGGACTATCTCCTTGATCCTGTCGTAGTTAATGAAATTACTTCAGTATTTTTCTGGGATATTTGAATAGTTTGCCTGTCCAGATTTTACACCACATTACACATCAACTCCTATAAAAGCGAGTGTACGTACGAGCGTACGTGGAGTAACATTTAAAGAAGAAATAAATAATCGTTTAACTTAATAATATAACAGCTGATTTCACCCATCATCTGTAATACGCAATCAAAACCTAGCGTAGACCATACTTTGGGGTTATGTTTACAACTTCAATCAATAATATATCCTACAATATTAATAACTTCTAAATCATTTGATCTATCAATATGAAATAAAAGGCAATTAAAAGAAAATATTTTTATCTTTATTTAAATATATATAATAATATACATAAGCACAAAATCTTAACAATTAATATTATTAAAGTTTTATAGTCCTTATAATTGTACACATTTACCGAGTAAAAAATCCTCGTCTGCATAGTTAAGTAGGCCTAGATAAAGTGTGTTGTTTAAATAGTATTTTGTATAAATGATGTATTTCTGTTGTGTATCTAATTATTAATCCGGCTGTGATTTTTCACGGGGATTGTGTATCACACACAACACTTAAATACATTTAGTAACGAATACAGTAATCCTCTGAATGATCTCTAGTTTTCAAATTGAAAACATCATCCATTAGCGCAATGTGTTGTGATCTGTGCAGATAATAATGCCTAATAAATCTTGTCTCATTCTACGATGTTATATAATTTCAAAATGTTGAATAGTGAGTGAGATTTAAATAGAATTTTGTCGTTGAGGATGTTTTGGGTGTTATTTTACACGAATTTGTAAATAATAATAACAATGCTGTATTTAAAACCAAAGTATACAAACACTTGTGCATGCAAGCATTGAATGGCTCTGGTCGTTTTGACTGACAGCCAAGTTGGTAACATCCATTATTTTACATTTCATAACATTCTTACTTTTACAATAATTAAATAAATATATATTGAACTAGCTGACCCGTACGGCGTTGCCTGTGGTGGTTGGTATTTTCAGTCTTTTTAACGAAATTGTATTCTTTTTAAGTGTTCAGTCAGTGAGTGGTATTTGGCTTTTATATATATATAGATCTTAAATAATAAAGCACTATTGTCATAATAATAAAAGATCTGAAATTATGATTTTAGTAACTTTGATCCCCTCCAAACCCCTTATAAAATTGCGAAATTGTTTATACCCTTTCTTAGTGAGCACCTATGGCCCTAGAAGAAGCTACATACCAAATTTCATTCCAATCCGTTCGGTAGTTTTGAAGAAATCGTGATTTAATAACTTTGATCCCCCCAAACCCCTCCTAAAATTTCGAATTTTTTTAAACCCTTTCTTAGCGATTTCTTAGTAATTTTGGAGAAATCGTGATTTAGTCATTTTTACCCCCCAAACCCCCCC
>JAGFPH010006724.1:36642-46974 GCA_018207615.1 Philaenus spumarius
TCCCCCCAAACCCCCCCTAAAATTTCGATTTTTCCAAACCCTTTCTTAGTGAGCACCTATGGCCCTAGAGGAAGCTACATACCAAATTTCATTTCAATCCGTTCTGTAGATTTTGAGAAATCGTGATGAGTGAGTGAGTGGTATTTCGCTTTTATATATATAGATTACCATAATTAATTTTACAAGTAATACATGCATTTGTAAATTAAGTATCTACGACATCCATTTCTCGGATTTTCTTGTTTCGTGGGAGTATTTCAGTATTTTCCTCTATTGTTTTGTACTGGTAATTTGAGTATTCTAGGTGTTAGCCGTATGTAAAAGTCTGGATTGGGATTCGTTTAAGAAAATGTCCTTTACAATTCTGTTTTGACATTTGTATGATAGCAAAAATAAATAATACATTAATTAATTACATTGCGGTTAATAAGGCAAGCGGGTAGATAGTTTTATAGAGAATATACTGTAATTCGTTATCTTTATTGAGATTTTAAGCGCTCCTTTCACTTGCTGGGCGTTATGGTTACCTGTTGTACCTTGTTTTAGTTCACGTCTTTACTTATACCAGTTACTCCAGAATTGTTTTTTATTTTATAGTTTACTATATACAGAAAAGCAATTGATATAATTCAACCTCAAGTGATTCGTGATTGCATTTTTGAAAATAGTTCTAAAAAATTGGAGAAAGACCCAAGCTCTTTCATCCATGGATCCATCCCTGTATACTCTTCAGTTAAGCCCAGTAAAACTGAGATGGAGAGTTGGCAGAGGGTAGACTTTCTTCTTTATATCAGCAATTTATTTTTTTCATATGATTAAAAACTGAGAAGTTACAACTTTTACGTTTAAAATTTGACTCAACTTATCCTCAAACCAAAGAAAAACTTCGATCACTGCTTATTTCTACTTTCCATAGCAAAGCTTTGGTATTTTTCTAGAAGGTGTATATAATATTATTGAGTTTTAAATAATATTTTGTTACATTTTTAATATTTTATTTTAATATGAGTAATGTATAAACAAAGAACTAGTTATCTTATAAATAAAAATAAAATTGTTTTCAATAATAATTAATAAACACGTAGAAACATTATTTACTTTTTTTTATTATTTACTTTTATTTCTGTTTCAGAAACTTAACAATTACAAAAATGGACATTCTCTCAAATTCCAGTGGTTTATATGTAACTATTGGCATTGTTTTTGTGTCCATCTGTGTTTATTTGTTTTTCACTTCGACGTTCAATTACTGGAAAGATCGGGGCGTAGCTTTTGTAAAGCCCTTGCCATTTTTCGGGAATATGAAGGCTCAATTTTTAAAGACAAAAAGCACTTGTGACCTCTTTTCAGACATGTATACAGAGCTTCGAGGTCATAAATTCGGCGGCTATTTCGAAGCTAGATCCCCGCAGCTGATGATATTAGATCCTGAACTTGCAGAAAAGGTTTTGATCAAAGATTTTACGCATTTCTTTGATCGAGGATTTTCTCCTGATATTGAAACGAATCCTTTAAGCGCCAATCTTTTTAATCTGGAAGGTTATTTTTGGCGCAATCTGAGGAACAAACTTACTCCAACGTTTACATCAGGAAAACTAAAAGGTATGTTTGAGCAGGTTTGTAACTGCAGTGAGAGCGTTGTAAAAACTATTGATGAAGAATCAAAAACAAACCAAGGCATAGAGACTGCACCGCTGATGGCTAACTTTGCTTTAGACGTTATCGCTAGTTGTGCCTTCGGTCTCCAACTGGATAAAGATGATAAATCTGTTCAAAATTTTCGACAGGCAGTAAAAGATGTTTTTGAACCTACCGGATTTGTTTTTCTCAGACAAATGATTGCGATAATTGCGCCTAAATTCGCTAAGATAATTGGAATCAAATTTATTTCAAGTAGTGTAGAAAAAAGCATCATGACAATAATATCAGAAACTTTAAAGTATAGAAGAATTAACAATGTAGTTAGAAATGATTTCTTGCAATTGATGTTGAATTTACAAAAACAAGACACAAAAGTAGATTTTGTTTCTGATCAAGAACAACAATACAAAGAAGATGAGTTTATTGATCAAATGAAACATGCTGGCAAAGTGGAGGGAGATGGGATGCTAAAAGACGATACGAAAGGTATGTTGTTTATGTGCACCTCCGAAAAGTCATATAAGTTATGTCCTTAAAAAAATAACAAATGTTATTAAAAAGATAACAAATGTTTTTTTTATATCCTGCAGCTATTTGTGTTTTATTATATTTTAATTAAATTTTTTAAGACTTTATTTGATCCTTAGAGATGGTTGGGCAAGTATAAAATTCTAAAAAAAAACCTTCCAATATGAATAATTACTTCCTAATTAATTATTTTCAAAAGCATTTTAAAAGTAATTTTCTGCAAAACAATACGGCTGGACATAATTTTATTTTACAAAAATGTATTAAATAAAGTTATTAGTAGCATTTATTATTTATTAAAATTACTAATTAAATTAATTAAATGATTAGTTAAATTTAAATTAATAATTATTTTGTCTTTATTTGTGTGTTTATTACTTTTGTTATTTTGTATTTAATTTAGTTTTTTTCAAACCAACCATCTAATACTGGAAGAGATGGTTAGATATTTCCCAACCAATAAAATGTATATATTATATATGTAAATAATTGGAGGAAAATAAATATTATTATTATTTAGCTTAAACATAACGTTTAAATGCATTACTATTTTATATTAATATTAGTAATCAAGAAAGAGACAGTTGACTCTGCGGTTGGAGAAATTACAATCTTCAGTTATTGTTTGTTATAATTTTTCCTACAGTGGTCTTATTCGATGAAAGAAATACTACGTTTTCCAAAAGATATTTCATAGTTTTTTTCTCAAAATCAGTTGATCCTTTTACCACTACACTACGTATCATTTAAAATAGATATTTTACCACTACACTAGGTATCATGCAAAATTTATCTTTTACCACAGCAATACGTATCATGCAAAATTAATCCTTTTACCACTACACTAAATAACATGATACATTTCATCTCTATAGTTTATAGGTTGGAAAGATGTATTTTATTAAAATAAAATGGAAAAACAAGTGGAAACTCAATTAGAATAAACAAATTTTTGCAATTTATGCAAACTTTACTCAGTTTTAATGAAGGTAATATTAAATTTATGTTCTTAGTTTTTGAACACTCTAAATACTTGAACTGCAGTTTTTTTATGCAACTTTTATTTTTTACTTAACATTTGTTTTTAGTTTTTTTTGTTAGTTATCATTTTTTATCTTTTTGATTTATGTAAAGTCATGTAAAGCTAACAAAAAAAGATGCATGGTAAACAAAATAATTATTTTACTTAGGCCTAAAATCCTAGACTTAAATAAAAACCACACTGCAATAAGAGTTTATAAATATGCACAATACCCATTAAGGCTGAAAGAGGACAACATCTAAGTCGGCTATTTCTCCCTCATCATTTAGTTTTGCTTTTGTACATTTCACTATCACTGGGTTTCCTTCTGTCCCATTACTAACAATGTCCTATTTGTTTCAGTTGTCATCACAGATGCACTCATCGCAGCACAGATGTTTATTTTCCTCGCAGCTGGATCAGAAACAGTATCATCTACAATAACTTTCTGTTTGTATTGTTTGTCTCAAAACCCACACATACAGGATAAAACTCACAAAGAAATAGATTCTGTTTTGAAACAATCTGGGAATACCTGGTCTTATCAAGTTTTGAAAGAGATGACATATCTTGAATCAGTTATACAAGGTAATTAGAAATACACTGAGGCCTAGTTTGTCTCGGCGTTTATTATTTGAAATTTAATAAGCTATAAAAAATATCGTTGTGTCAGCTATTTTAAACCAAGTTTATCGGTTTTAAAATAACAATTACGTCAAAATTTGTTTTACAGAAAAGGTTGATTGTCCTTTAGAAACTTTCTCAGTTGATGTTATCGAGCACTTCAACATTTTAGATCGTAGATACATAAATACAAAGACATACAGCATCAACCCACACAGTGTATGCTGTATGCAAGAAACTTGGGCCTTAAAAGTACTTCGGATGTACAATACGCATTTAAATAGTACAAAGCAGACAGTAGGCCTATGGTTTTGACATGCACTCCAAGGGTTCCCTACAATCAACCCTGCCGAATATTGATAATGATTTTAATAACAAGTCGCCACAACACGACATATATTTATCGTGCCAAAATTATCATCAAATAAATAACAAAAACCATGTTGAGGAATCAGATAAAACTGGGTAACGAGTATCAAATGCACTAGACAAAATTCATTCACGCAGCTGAACCGCTGACATGAGTTGAGCAAATTAAAGAAATAAGTTTATATGTTGTAGGGTTTCAAACAACTATTTGAGGCATTGATCAACTCACGAAGGCGCTGAATAGCTGCCTTGGTGTACGAAATGTACTAGTAGAATTTATTCCAACTCACGCGTTTTTTGGTTCCACCATTGTATTTGGATAACCTAATAGAACTCCGATCCAATGCAATATTTCAATCCACTGGAAATTCGACGATAGTGGCGCTATCTATTGGAGAAACGACGGAAGCAGTGTGAAGCACCAATGCTACCAATGATTTCTCCCTAGCGCTACCTCGCGGTGCGATCATGCACTATTTTCCCGACTACCTTTTTTTCGGCACACAGCCCCCGTATGCATGCATGATCTATTTTATTATTCATGATCTATGGTTCCACTCACAGCTTAAAAACTCGCAGAGTTTGAACTCCGATCTTTGCGGCATTGGGGAATGGACTGCTTCGCTTTGCTCGTAGAGTACAAACTCGGCCGTTGACCACGGATCAGAAGATCCTAGGTAAAATAACCTACGTGTACCGGGTACTTTTAGTATTTCACGTTTTGATCGATTTTTGGGCAACCAAGTGAGCTAAAAAGTCGTTTAAAAAAACAAAATGTGCAAAATAATATATTTCATTTATTTGTTTAGATAAAACTCTAAAAAAAGTTTCATTCTTGTACGAAAAATCTCTAAAAAAATAGTTATTTCAGGACAAAAACGTGCTTCTGGTTGTCGGATATTTTTGCTAACGAAGTCATCCAAGCGAAGTCGACAACCAACTGTGTACCAAATTGGGACCAAATCTGACCCAAAATGCGGCCGTTAGAGTGAGAACACATAAATACATACAAAGTGTAAAATAAGTCCTGATCTACCTCAATATAATTTAAATGGATTGCTATAGATTGAGAGAATTGAGCGATATTGATAGATATTGACTTTATTTTTTTGAGGGGAGGTTAGGACTGTTTAGTCCTCTCTTTCTCATAACCCCAATAAAAAATTACAAACATATACAAAATTAAATTCATAAAAATAAATAGTACTTTAACAGACAACAAAATATAATAATAAATGTAGCTTATGCAATTAATAAAAACATTAACAGCAAATAATACAAACAGGTTAATACGCATTACAATCATAATTAAACACTCATACACATTCATACAACTGAACAATAAACACTTCTAATGTACGCCTCAAAACGGGGATGCATCATCCTCGTGCTCTGAACAATAAATAGGACATCAATAGCTTTGAAAACTGGACACGGCCGTCAGCAGACTTAATTGCGTCAGGTAGTGAATTCCACAGGCGGCAAGCGGACACAGTAAATGATTTATTATATTTCATAGTCCGGTGAAAAGGTACAGCAAGAGTAGTGTCACACCTTCTAGTCCTCTTTGCACTTATGTTAAGTTTTAAGAGTTTTATAATAAAGAGAAACACGAGCATCGCGTTTTAAACAAAAAATGAAACGTATACAGTAATTCTGTGCCCGCTGCAATCTGTTAGCCAACACCACGAACATGTCATTGACTACGGTGTTACAGTAACTAAAATATGGAAATATAAGAGATTTTACAAGGAGCACTCTGACGTGGAATGGCAAGAGATCTTGCATTTTCTTTTAGGTATGCATCCCCTGCAAAAACTCTTTTACACGTCTCAGTCACATAATCTCTCCAAGCCAGCTTACTATCAATGAGCAGTCCAAGGTCCTTAACTTTGTTACGGTAGTCTAAGATGTCGTTATCAAACTGAAATCTGGGAAAATTGTCTGAGTCTATTTTATTCAACAATTGAGAGTAACCCAAAATAATAGGCTGCGTTTTAGCCTTGTTGATTTTTAATCCGTTTTTTCTAGACCACAGAGAAATATTTGAGATATCATGCGTTCCACCGCTCTACAGAAATCCTCTATTTTAAAGTGTAAATATATTTTAAAGTCATAGGCATATGAATTAAATTTACAGTATTTCAAATATTGTAGAAATGTCGTTTATGGAAATGCTAAATAATAAAGGTCCTAAGACAGAAAGAACCCTGCGGAACTCCCATGCTAACATCCCTCCAGCTAGACGTACTTTCTCCAATACTGACACACTGCCTTCGTTCAGAGAGATATGACTGAATCCATGACAAACACACTGGCTCCAGTCCAATATTTCTTAATTTAGCTAGCAGCAATGAATGATTAATGGAATCAAAGTCTTTAGAGGAATCAAATAGAGTTAGGATAGTTATTTCTCTGCGTTCTATCGCCATTCTTACATCATCGGTTACATGAAGAAGAGCTGTAGTGGTACTATTGCTAGAACGGAAACCTGATTGAAAAAGACTGAGAATATTATTTTGTTCAAGGAAAGATGTTAATTGTTGGTGGACAATTCGTTCGAAAAATTTTGATAAGGTTGGCAGAATACTGATAGGTCTAAAATCGGCGTAAGGGATGAGACGTTTTACCAATAGGACAGACCAAAGCGGACTTCAATGTAAGGGGATGCACTCCAGATGCAGTATAACTTATATAAAGAGTGAACTGCAAAAGTCCCAAAATTGAGCCCAGTGGAACACCCACTTTTAACTAACTCTCAAACAAACCTCAGTTGTTTTAATTTCTGAAGTGTTATTACACAAAGCTTTTTTCTGTACTTTGGTACCTACTTAATAAAAATAATTTGAAAAGCTTATGTAATAAAACACCATAATAATTACACTTATCATCAAGAAAATTACCACACATCTTATTTCAATCAGCCGATTGGTATACCAAACATATGAGTAGTTTACGAGTTAAACAATAAAATTATTCCTCTTGAAAATATACCGGGCACAACTGAATATTCAAAAAATATCATTGAAACACTTTATGCAGTGGCATTCATGAATGTATATGCTTGCCAAATACTACCAAACTTGCCGTTTTACCAACTTATTGTTATTTTGTTTAGAAACTATGCGAATTTATCCATCATCGCCTATATTATTTAGAATATGCACAGAAGAGTACAAGATTCCTGGTACCAACGTTATCATAGAAAAAGGAACTAAAGTCACAATCCCAGTGTACAATATACAAAACGATCCAGAGTATTACGATTCACCTGAAGTATTTAATCCAGATAGATTCGTGGATAACAACTTTAAACCTAGCGGGACTTTTATGCCTTTTGGAAATGGACCTAGAATTTGTATTGGTAAGTTGTACAAATAGACCGATTTAGTTACTTTAATAAATAATTAATCGATTTATACTGTTGTAGTCTCAGTTATTTTCAAAATTAAAACTTCAATATTTTATCCTGCATAAACAATTTCTTTGAATAGTTCTTTGAACATACTATTTAGTGAGTACAGAGATAAACTAAACAATTCGCTCTCTAATACTATCTCAAGTTATATTTTACAGATTAATTTATCCAAACACTTATACGGATCTAACATTTCAAGACTAACTCTTATTGAAGTAGTATCCATAATGATAATGGGAAATTTTGAGAGATGCTTGCGAGAGCGTGGGCGTCGAATAGAGATCGGTAACTTGGCTACTTTATGTACATATGGCATATACAACTATTAAAAAACTTTGAGCTTGACGATTGAGAAGACATTATTTAAAAATAATAGTAACAATACACTAATTCTTCCACACATCCGTTTAATAATCAAACGAGTTTCAACTACAAAGTCGTCATCTTCAGTGATTCATGAGCTACAATTGGAAACTTTTAACTGTACAACTGTATATATTTGTTAACCAACATTTATATTTTGTTATTCGTATTTTTATATTTGAATTGGCTGATGAGATTTGTGTGAAACATACTTTTCCGTGTTATAGTATGACCTCTTGGCCGTGATACCTGACTTCTCGGAACTCAACCCCCCCCCTCCCTACCCGCTCGCCGGGCCTGCCGGTGGCAAACTAGTTGGGGAGGCGTTGAGTTCCGAGAAGTCAGGTATCACGGCCGAGAGGACGGACTATACGTAAGATTAGTTTTCATTTTTGGAAAATTAATATGGTTTTTCAAAATGTATGCAGCTTATTTCCAAAATCTACTAAAACCTATAATTCTCTCCGTATTTTTAAGGATCTTGTAGTGTAACGGAATCCTTACAGATTCGTCATATCTGCCCACGAGTCATGTCTGATTGGCCAATTTGTCATCTATTGTAGTTTGGAGAATTAAGGACATTTTAACCTCATAAAATTCACAAACTTTTAAGATTTTCATGAATTTATTGGACAGACAGAAACAACAACTGCTTCACAATAGTCTGAGTGATAAAAAGACTGATAGTATTTTTTGTTTTTGTTCCAGCTATGAGGTTTGCCTTATTGGAAGTGAAACTTGTGTTGGCAAAGATTTTGTCGCAGTACACGATTCAACTGAACAAAAACACCGTATTGCCTTTTGAATTCAGCCGGGGCAAATTTCTTCTTGCTCCTGAGAATGAATTTTTGTTTAATTTTAACAAAAGAGCAAACGTTTAAAATAGATATTCACTATAAATGTATTGGAAAGACTGTAATAACTAAGTTATAACTTACGATTGTAAAGTATTTATATTTATTGTTATTTGTGCAAGCTTAAACCCACATTTTGTACATATTAAAACTCTCAAAATATTACACAATGGTGAAATTTCTTTGTTGTTTAGTTTAATACAAGTTTGAAATGTGGTTAATTTTTTTGCCTCTGCTGTAGTTGAAGCAAAATAAAACCCTTTCAAAAACAATTATTTATGAAACCGTTTGAAAAAAACTTCTGTAAGCAGCACTGCAGCATTACTATAGCCGAATTTTTTTATCAGGGAATCACTCGGGTTTATGAGCGGGAGAAATTGCGTAGTTACCTTACACTGATAATGAAAAAAAAACATTTATCGGGATCTTCCCATCAATTTTGTTCCGGAAACTGTGTTTGAAATAACTTTGCACAGGATTGTAGTTAATTACCTTTCGAATTATATTGCTCACAAAATGCACACGGGTTTATGATTGGGAGAAATTGAACAATTACCTTACATTGATAATGAAAAAAAATTTATCTAGAGCTTCATTTCAGTTTTGTTCTTTGTTCCGGGGACTGTACCAGAATTACCTTTGCACAGGATTGTAGTAAATTGAAATACCTTTCAAACGATATAGCTCAACATTTCATACGGGCTTATGAGTGGGAGAAATTGAACAATTACCTTACATTGATAATGAAAAAAAACATTTATCATTTCAGTTTTGTTCTTTGTTCCGGGGACTGTACCAGAATTACCTTTGCACAGGATTGTAGTAAATTGAAATACCTTTCGAACGATATAGCTCAAAATTTCATACGGGCTTATGAGTGGGAGAAATTGAGCAAAAACCTTACACGGATAGTGAAAAAATCATTTATCAGGAGTTTTCTATCAATTTGTGTCTTTGTTCCGGGGACTGTACCTGAATTACCTTTGCATAGGATTGTAGTAAATTTAATTACCTTTCGAACGATATAGCTCAAAAACTGCACACGGGCTTATGAGTGGGAGAATTAATGCAATTTCCTCGCTCTAACTTGGCCATTTTGGTTTGAATCAAACAAGCCGCCAATTTGTGTAAAATCGAAAAATAACAGTGTCTGGGACATCCTACAAGGACCCTTCCACTAAAATTCCAGTTATTTTGAAGCATATTTACTACCATTTTATCGAGGCGGGAAAAACCCATATACTTATATACCCTTAAATCCCTACTTTGAATCGGATCGAAAAACAAAAATAAGAGTATCTGAAGAATCCTACTAGGACACTTTCACCAAAAAATCAGCAGTTTTGAAGCATATTTACTACCAGTTATCAATCCGGGAATAAAACACACACACACACACACACATATAAAGGGTGTATCTGGAAGAAACGGAAAGAATTGCAGGACGTGTTCTAATGGTGAAAATAATGAAAAAAGTTCATATAAACATAGGTCCGCAAACGCTTCGTTTTCCA
>JAGFPH010006724.1:62920-74866 GCA_018207615.1 Philaenus spumarius
GACTCAGTACGCTTTCCATTTTGTTTGTTCCCTTTGAGGATGGTACAGTTTTTGTATTTCAACCATGTTTTTATACGTTTATTCTAAACCAATTCAAAAGTGTCCCATAGCTTTTTTGTAGATAAAGGTTCAAAGAATTCATATATGCCAGTAAAAACATGATTTAAGTAAAATTAAGAAAGTTATTAGCTCAAGAAACAATCACGTTCAGTAACGAAATGAAAATGTTTAACTTTAGGCCTACATAAAAAGTAGTAAAAATTATTGTATTTTTTTTTTATAAATGTAAAAAGGTTTCGTAATTTGATTCTAAAGAGAATTGTATAAAAATATTTATCAATTTCAAATTTCTTATTTTGAAAACACCAGTTTTTATGTTCCTACTACAAGACTGCTAACAAAACTAGGCTTGTTTTGAATAGTAATTTGCCCAAAAATGGCATATAATAATAAGAAAGTGTAGAGAATGAACCAAAGAATTAAACTGAATTCTTATTATCATTGTAAATTTCATAAAAGTATTTGACATAGCTTTTCTTGAATTAAAAAATGAGATGAAACAAATGAAACCTCTCGGCGATAAAGGACATACAAACAATTACCGTTGAACACCGTGAGAAGTGTTGGTACATGGGTTGAGAATAAAGTTGAGATCACCATCACGACGTTTTAACATCGATTGTTTCATTATTTCTAATATTGGAATATGATATATGATATGGGAGTTATGGAACTATAAATACATTGTTAAGTTTTAGTTATTTAAAGTATGTAAATATTTAATTCTATGTTGTCCCTCTACAACGTGATATTTTTAGCTATCTTACGCATTATTAACCTAAATAAAACACAATGACCCCTAAAAGAAAATCTATAGCAGTTAAAGCTCAAGAAAAAAAACCAGAACTAGAAATCCCGGAATTGCGGGAATTGCAAAATAATGTTTCACTGGCTAAACCTTGTGCTTACTTCCTTACTGGCTTACTATTTTTAACCTAAGCTCAAAACCATATTTGTTATTTCAACGAGCGAGGTCTACTGTTCACAAAACTACTAGTTAATTGTTTTTTCCTTTTAGTTTACTAACAATGTTCTATTTGTTTCAGTTGTCAGCACAGATGTTTGTTCTCCTCCCAGGTGGATTAGAGAACGTTATCATTTACAATCAGTTTCTGTTTGTATTGTTTGTCTCAAAATCCACAAATATAGAATACACCTCAGAAAGTAATTGATTCTGTTTTAAAACCATCTGGAAGTACATATGGTGTTATCACGTTTTGAAAGAGATAAATTATCTTGAACAGGTTATACAAGGTAATTAATTAGACATACATCTAGGCCTAGTTGTTTATTTTGTCTTTGTGTTTTATTATTTGAGTTTTGATAAGACATAAAAAATATCGTTGTCACAGCTATTATAAACCAATTTTACCAAATTTAAACCAACAATGACTTTTACATTATTTTACAGATAAAGTTGAGTGCCCTTTTAAAACATTGTCATCTAATTTAATCATACACTTCAACCTTTTCGATTTTATATATACAAAGATAAACAGCATCAACACCCATTTAATGTAGCCCATATGTTGCTGCAACTTTTAAAATATTTCGTTGGTCATATTGGTTTAATCTGAAATTTGATTATTTTAATACTACCAAGTAACCTATTTTAATACAACCTTAAAAATGAGGAAGCACAATGTCATTTCAGAGGTATTACCGAGCAAACTATTTTAAAACAACTTACGAAATGAGGAAGCACAATGCCCATTTTAGAGGTAGCCTATTACCAAGTAAACTATATACTCTGCTATAAATATACACATTTATACAATACAGAGTGTCCCATAAGTAAAGTGCCAAACTTCGGGGAATGGTTCTATGGGTCAAAGTCAAAATAAGAAAAGTTAATTTAGACACAGACCCGAAAACGCTTCGTTTTCTAGATATCCGCCATTTTGTTTTGTTTACAAAATAATTCTTACCTAGAGAACGGTTTGAATGATTGAGTTCAAACTAGGCAAGAAGTTTAACCTATCAATGATATATCTCAAGAAAAATAAACGATTAAATCCAATTATGAGTTTCAAAATGGCGGCTGTTTGAAAATTTCAAACCTAAATTACTCAAAAACCGTACATTGTAACAAGAAACGTCAAGACACCTTTTTTGTAGCAACACAAAGTATTGCTCAAAATGCTCTCCATTTTTTGTAGAGTGAATCTCTGAGGACGTTTAGGCGAGTTTTCCCGTAAAAGGCATTTACGGGAAAATCGCAAGACGCTGACTGATGTTGGCCCTTTTTAAGGCCAAAAAGTTAAGTGATGGAAATTGATGTTTGAATCGCATGATGTTAGTTTCGCACGAAGAGTTGGTCCTTTTAAAGGCAAAGAAGTTGCTCGGTGATTAGAACTTTGTTTTTCTGCTGGACTGTATATACGATGCCGGGGAATCTCACGAAGAAGTTATTTATTGAAAATATTGTAGCTGCGCTACAACAGAATAAAGATAGAGAAAAATAAAAAAATTAGAGTCCGGTACTGTTAAAATCGAGAAACCCATTGAAAAGTCAAGTGGCTCTAGATCCGGTCATTTTCAAGATAACAAGCTGAAACTCAGCATAAATGTTTAAAATATATATTTTAACTCCTAAGTCAAGTTACAATTCGATATATTAAAATTCAGAATGAGCCACTGCTTCATATATGAATGAGATTTCCCCCTTTTAGTGAACCCCCTGCTGCAAAATACATATCTGCATTATCGATTTTTTTCCAGACAAACTATTGCTCGGACGAAATAAATACATATATGACCTTTTTTATTGAAAAATACTTCCCCTACACGGTGGTATTTTTATTTTTCTCTATCTTCATCCCAGCTCGAAATATTAAGGAATATCGAAAAAAACTTGGGAAATCGATACACTTGATAAACTTTTTTATATTAATCTACATACTTTAAGGTACTTATAAAAAAAAATCAGCCGTATTGCAAATTACTGGTAGTTGTAACCTACACCGTCTGGGCTACATGTACAATTCCAAAAGCTACCTCCTCCGTAATTAAACTTAAATATTTATTAACATACTCATAAAATTAAGTGTAATTATTGAGATTATGTTCGATCCATGATTCATATCGATTTCAATGTTATACAACATGTTTAATTATCACAACGGGATCATATAGCTACAATTTTTCCTCCCTCCTGAAAAAACTTTTAAAGTGGAGTAGCAGGTTTTGGGAGTGTAGTGAAACTGCCCCGACATTTTGGGTACTTTTAGAAACGATGAAACTGCCGCGCTCATTAAAGAGGATTAGGAAGGGTCGCCTCGCAACACTAGAAATGCTGAAATTGCCCCAAGCGTCTTGTCAGTGACTGCAGCCTTCTCAACCCTTCTTGATCCTCTTTAATGAGCGGGGCAGTTTCATCGTCCCCGGTTTTGGAACTATACGACTTATTTATCAAGTCATAACGCAATCTGTTTGCTGTGCCTTTTTTGTTCTAATTGGGGCTGACTTGTAAGTGCTGTTTTTGCAATCAACGCTTCAACTGAACCACGGAATTACGTTAAAAAGATAGGTCGAGGTTCAATTAAAATAAGCAAGTTAGATCATCGTGGGGTAAGCTACAGACACGAAAACTGCATGCACTGAATTATTATTCATCTCTAGGCCCACCAACTTGTTATTGACTTAACCTTGGACGCCAGATGTAGGCGGTGCTTGTCAGAAGAGGTTAGGTTATTTAGTGAAGTAGTGTTTCGCGACGAACTCGTGGCGTAAATATTAATTCCTCACAAAATTTCTCTCGAAGTTCTTACGAAATTGATCGATCGGTTCTTGAATTACGCTCGACGATCGAACAATCTGCTGTATTGGCTTATATTTAAAACTGACAATAATCCTGAATTTTTGCAGGCTCAAGATGTGAATCGGAGTCTATGTTAAATGCGCAGTCCTGGTCTGTACTGATCTGACCGCGTATTCGCATGTGTACATTTATTTACATGCTCCTCTTGCTTGTTTCCTGTTTGCTGGAACGCACTTCTGCCATAGCCTCAAGATAGTAGACATGTACAAAACAATACTCTGCAGCACAAAACGCACACCCTTTACCTTTCACTGATCTGAACAAGCTTAAACTGTACATGTGGGGGGAGGCAACAACTCTGGCCAAACGGCGCAGTTCTGACCTTAAGGCCTGGCCTTGAGGCCGGGATGGAACGTATAGAGGGGCCTTAATGTAGGGTACATACGAGGAAGAAATACTTAAGGGGGAACTCCACTCTTAAAATGTTTTTTTTTATTTTTAGACTAATGTTAAATATTTTTTGTGGATAACATAAGTATAACAAAAACATGATATTTCATGTTCTAAAATATTTTTTTACATTCGCCCACTTGGGGGGGGGGGGGGGATTTTGATAAAAATACATGTTTTGCGGGGGCGAGGATTAATCAACTTCTACTACACTTTTTTTTTTATTTTGAAGTAAACCCCTCCCTCTACAAACTGTAGTATAGGTTTGAAAATATGTTGGACATAAGTTGTATAAAAAAATATTTATGAGAATATTAAAAAAAATTACGATAAATTTAACTTTAAATAAATTTCTAAAAGAGATTTACACAGATTTTATTAAATCCATACTACAGTTTGTAGAGCAAGATTTCACCTTTAAAAATAAAAAAAAAATTAACTATCTAAGTACAACAGAAGTGGAGTTATCCTTGCCCCCGTGAATGAAAATCAGGAAATTTCAAACTTTCGGGAAATCAGTGTTTAAGTCTAAGGTAGTATTTTTATGAACATTTTGTATTACGAACCTCTACAAATCAACTAAAATTCACCAGCTCCATATGTAAGTCCTTCAGTATCTTTCAGTTTTTGTTCTCTGTAGATCTGTAGCATCCGGGTTTTAATTCTGTAGGCCTTGAATTTATTTGAAGACTTCATTTTGGATAGTCGAATTCTTCTACGATCTCTTCTAGACATAATACTTCTACTTGCTTGAGTCAGTCCAAATCCAGAGGTCTTCATAACAGTGTTTTGAGCTTCACTCCCAAAATTATATTCCCCAACTGCTTCTGATACTGCTGCATCTACCGCTCTTTTTGAAGCATTTTTTACTTTTGGACATTTTGCCCATATCAAACTGTTCAAACATTCATTTGCATTTTGGGTCAAACATTTTGAACATCTTTCAAGAAGCTCATAACCAGATGACAGACAAGACAATCACTGACTGACTGGATTGCAGAAGGTAAGCAGGCTTGCAACCTAGTAGAATAAAATCTGAAGCATTTGAAATAACACTACATGGACAATAAGAGAATATGTCCCTTGTCTGACCGACCAAACTACTCAAACCCTATGTATTCGTCTCGTTTATGTAAAAAAAAAGCCTTTCTATATATTATAACTACACTTGTTATATATCAAACTGTTCAGAAAAAGACAGAGAATAATAATTTAAAATAAAAAAAAAAATGGAAATAAAATTATTTTTTTCCCATTTTAAGAGTGGAGTTCCCCCTTAAGGGAAAACCTCCCACCGCACGCATGTGAATTACTCGAAGATCCCCGTCTGAAGTACCACAATTTTTGTTTGTACTTAGAGTCAGTTGATGCTCCAGACTTGATCGATTCCTTTATTAGCGAATTTCCATAGAAAAACTGAGCTATTGCAGTGGCCCTTATGGTAAGACCCAACGTTGGGAGTAGCAAATGAGCACCGATCATGGTCCCCAGAACACGTTTTGGGGTGTCATTAAAAATCATATATATATGTATGTTAAACTGGTTTCAGACATCCCCTGTCTACTAAATTACTACTTGTTAAGACTTCCGACAATTTCTTGACCTCCGGTTGCTAGAGCTTATTGAAGGAGTCTATATATATGTGTATATATATGTTTATATTTATGTATGTATGTGTGCGCACTCTAACAGACGCATTTTAAGTCCGATTTGGTTCAAATTTGGTACACATGTTGGTTGTCTACGTCGCTCGGACGAATTCGTTAGCCAAAAAAATGCACCAACCGGAAGCACGTATTTTGACCGGAAGTAACTATATTTTGAGATTTTTCCTACGAGAATGTATTTGTTTTTTCGTTTTTTCTACAAACATAAATGTAGGACGTTATTCTGCACATTTAGTTTTTTTACGCGACATTATAGCTCGCTTGGTTCCCCCCAAGATCGATCGAAACGTAAAATACCATAGAAGTACCATAGAATATGCGGAAACCATTTTGCAGCTATTGAGCACCGTCGTGAATAGACCTATTTCCTAAATTGTTGGTTGAAACCCAAAAACATAAGCCTATAAACCTTATTTTGGAAATTTGCTAAACTTACGGCAGCGGTTTAGCTGCGTGGTCGAATTATGTATGTATTTTATTTCCCATAAATAAGCTCCTTATGTTGTTGAGTTTTTTAAAGATGGTATCTATTGTGGCGTTTGGCTCAATTTCTTTTAGTTTGACAATTAATTTATCACAAGCAGCATCTTTTTTGTTTCTGTGTAATGGTATAATCTACACTTAATTTGCCAAAGACAGGGCTCACTTTCATAAAGTTTAATAAAATCCTCTAAAAACTCACTGTTCATTCTAAAACTCGAAGTAAAACAACTTGAAATTATTATAAAAAAATTATTATATATATTAATTATAAACATAAACATAAATCGTTTATAATATTACACACATGGTTCACACAGTATATGTTAATAATATTGATAATATGATAATGATACCTTATGAATCCTCAACACGAACTGACACAGTGCATCCACACTTCTGAATTCGGCATGTATAGTCCGGCCTGCACAGTTTTTCCTTACTAAAATTCAGAAAGGAAAATTTGGCCTAAAGGAAAATCCTCAATGCCTGTACTGCGCGGTCCAAACTTGAGGATTTCCTCCTCGTGTATACCTATCTCCACACGAGGAAAAAGGCCTGAATTATTGTCACTGGCTGGGACAGATTAAAAAGCCTGTCGTAAATTCTGGCAAATTTTAAGAACGTTTGTAGTGGTTTTTTAATGCCTTTTACTATCTTATATTAATTTTTTCCTCTCCCTTCTTTTGCACTATTTCTTCTCTCTCACAAAATTATGTTTTAATCTGTTTTAATACCTTACAGCTTGCGTTTCATTCTTCAACATTTGTTTTTAATTTTTGCTAATTTTAAGGGTCATTTTGACTCGAGGACTAAAATTTATTGTTTTTTATTCCTGTAAAGATTTTACTACAATTAATTTGCCAGTTGTTTATAATTTTTCAACAGAGGTCCAATTTTAATTCTGACATTACAATTTTCTTCATCTTGCGTTTTTTAGTTCATTCAAAAACGAGGGATAATTGTTAAGTACCTTGATTTACTTAATGACTTAAGTTAATTACGATTCTTTTTGTTACTTACGAAATTATCGGTTATTACATTATGTTTTTAGGGTTTTTACAAAAAGAAAAATCAATGGTTTTTCACTTTTTTTTCATTAATCCAATGAGAAAAATATTACTCATCTTAGTTTAACCAGCGTATGTTATACTAATCGTTGGAGTGTTATTGTTTCCATCACTGTTTAGCCCCATTTTTAAGAAAAATAAAGACGATTGAACATAACAGAACGTTACCAGGAAAATAATGTTTCACACATTAGTCAAAGTTTCATTTAATCACACAGTTTTTAAATTAAATAATAAAACTATTCCTATATAAATATATGGCGGGACAACTGGAACCCAATAAATTTAATTGAAACACTATATATTATGCAATGGCATTCAAGAATGTATATGCTTGCCAAATTACCGCCCTTATACATTATGTATACAAACCACATTAACCTATAATTTTATTTTGTTTAGAAACCATGCGATTGTATCCAGTATTCCCTGTATTACTTAGAGTATGCACAGAAGCATACAAGATTCCTGGTACCAACGTTGTCATAGAAAAAGGAACTAAAGTCACATACCCAGTGTATAATATACAAAACGATCCAGAGTATTACGATTCACCTGAAGTATTTAATCCAGATAGATTCGTCGATAACAACTTTAAACCTAGCGGGACTTTTATGCCTTTTGGAAATGGACCGAGAATTTGTATCGGTAAGTTGTACAAATAGACTGATTTTGGTACGTTAACTAATAATTTTGTTTTGTTTTTATTTTCAAAATTAAAACATCAATATTGTATACGGCATTACAAAATTTTTGAAGTTAGTAAAGATAAATTCTACAAATCGTTCTGTAATACGGTACTTCTCAAATTACAATTCAAAGATTATTTCTGTAATTACTAAAGCACTTAAGCGGATCAACATTTCTAGATTACCTCTTATGAAGACGAGTATATTTTATGGGATATTGGGAAATATGCTTGGTAGGAATAAAGGAATCTGTAACTTCGACTACTTCCTTTCAGCATTTGGCATATAAACTTGTTAAAGCTGTATGCATAAGAATTTTTATATTTGCCACAATCTGATGTAAAGTTTTTGTTTTTAACAATACATTATTATGTAACTTATTTCTTAATTTTTAAATACAGATAATTCTATAAAGAGATTTATTTTTATGTTGGTATTCAGGCTAACCTCATATTCATTATTGTTTCATACAAAGGTCTTGGGTCTCAGGTTTGTTTTAGGCAAAGGTCTCAGGTCTTATATGAGCCTATATATTTCTGATTATATAATTATAAGTATTAATAACTGTTCTGTATGTTATTATAGGCCTATTATCAGTTGTTATTAAATTTTGATAAAAAATTGAATAAAAATAAACCTGTATCTATAATATTATTGAAAATGTATTTTGTTGTTTTTGTTTATTTTAATTTTATGTTTACGTTTTGGTGTATTTTTAGTTGTTTCATATGTTTTTATTGTACTTTAAATTCAAAGTTGATTTCTAATCGTAAAATATATTTTTGTTTCAACTCTGTTAATTAAATGACGAATTTATTATTTCGCATTTTATTTGTCCAATAGCAAACCGGCTAGGGATTTGGCCTTTTGAAACTGCCTGCCTTTACCTGACCAATCTAAACATGCACGAAAATATATTGACATTGTTGCAGTCCATCAACAAATTTAACAGGGGATAAATATTGCAAATATTTAATACACGGAAATATTCTGAATATTAAATTCTTCAGTATTGTTCTAAATACTGTAATAAATATTTTAATATCCCACCTTTATGCTAAGTTTAAATTAGTTGCTATCACCCCTATTTGGATAACCTAATAGAACTCCGATCCAATGCATTATTTCAATCCACTGGAAATTCGACGATAGTGGCGCGATCTATGGGGGAAACGACGAAAGCGGTGTGTAGCACCAATGCCTTGAATGATTTCTCCCTAGCGCTACCCCGCGGCGCGATCATGAAATATTTTCCCGACATACTTTTTTTCGCCACACTGCCGCCGTATGCATGCATAGTCTATTTTATTATTCATGATCTATGCTATCACTAAATACAGAATGCCCAGCAATATCCAATTAAAGTACAGTATTCCACGCTACGGAATAAAGAAGACAATAGGCCAACTATTTGAAAATTAAGCCATACTGCGGCAAAACTCTGCTAAGGAGAACGAGGTCCAAATACAATTTGCACTATTTTGGTAAAATATTGGTTTCAAACGAAATTTAAAACACGCCGAATTTAAGGAAAATTATATACCAATACGATGATAATTTTACGAATAACCGACGTTCAAAAGCAATTGAAGTCACAAGAACGAAAGCCCAAACTAAACAGCCGTCGAATAATTTAATTGACGATTTGGGTGAATTTTTGAATTATTTGCTCTAAAAAGTAATATAAAATTTTTCGGAAAATTCAGCGAAAGAAACGATGTTCAAATACAGTACGCTTTGTGATTATTTTATGAATTGTTGTTAAAAAGTCTTTTGAATAGTCAACCTTCTTAACTAGGTTAGAGTTTTAGATAAATCGTTGATTCAGGTCATTTTCATTTATCAAATGATCACCAAATTGGATCGGATTTATTGTAAATTCCATGACACAATTAGTAATGAAATACTGTTACGATACGGGCCACGGACTTGTAACTTTAACTCGTTCACCCCTACTCACATGCGAGTTTGACACTGAACACTATGAGAAACGGCCGACGCAAACTGCATTGCGTGCTTCGCAGGCCAATTTTAAGCCTATGTGGTATGGACTAAATACGAAATTTGCATAGCAGTGAACGTGTTAACGCACCCAGTTACAACATTGACAGGAAGCATGCAGTTTAGTAAAATGGCTTGTAGAGCATTACAAACGGCATTGCCACTTGACTCTCAGCTCGTTACCACTAGAACTGTGTATTGTACATACCATAATTTGTTGACCGTCATTTTAAAACAAATTTAAAATAAGGAGAACACGTGCTTAATATTTTAAACCAAAATGTTATTCTAATATTAGATGAGTTTACGGGGTTTTAAAAGGAGTTTTGAAAGCAAAATGCAAAAGTTGAACTGTTAAATTCAATGAAAGATTGTAAAACTACTGATAGCCGTAAATAACTGTTCGATCTGGTATCGATAGCACGCACATGCGTTAAGAATACGCTCTAGAGGATCTTCCCGAGAGATAAGAACGAATCAAGTGTACTCCACCCTTCGGAACAGGAGACTCACTCAACTTGAATAGGAGGTTTTATTATAAATGTGTACATTTATTTCCTACAAGATACATATAAAAGATAAACCATATTTTTTTGTATTTTGTCGCATGCTGCTAAGGGGGAAAGTGTGATAACTACCCCTAAAACAATGCAAATTTATTGTTATACTTGCCTTAAAGCTAGAGAGCTGAAAATGGGTAAATTTATTTATTACAAGATACATTGAAAAATTCAACCAGATTTTCTTTTTGTTGCGTGTTGCTAAGGATTCAAATATGATGAAAAACCCCTAGAACAGTACAAATTTAATGTTATATTATACTTGCTTTTTGTTGCATGCTGCTAGAAGTGAACATGTGCTAACAAACCCTAGTACTATACTAATTTATTGTTATACTTTTCTTTACCCAAGAGAGCTGAAAATGTGTACATATGGAATGAAAACCACTAAAACAATAAATATAGATTCTGCTAACTTCCCACAAATCTAGAGAGCTGAAATTGGCACTTGAAATTATATTCTAAGTGTTGTAACTTATAGGAAGAAATACTAAATCACGCAGTTTAAAAAATTGCTTCTAATGGGTGAACTGGGGGCCAACAGCCCATTCACAATAAAAATTAATTCATTGTTATACTTCCCATGAAGTTATAGATCTTTTAATTGACACCTTTGATTCATAAGTTATAAATAGGAACATTTTCAATTAATTGCATCTAAGGAGTAATAAAAAATACTCATAAAACAAATAATATTAATTTTTATACTTTACTTTAAGCTCGAGAGCTACAACCCTTATTTCACTTATTTCCTAAATGCTACTAAGAAAAAAAAAACCAAACGTATATATTTATAACCTGCGTCTAAGTTACTGTTTTTTCTTAAAAAAGTTGTTCTTAAGTTAAAAAAAGGTGTTACTACCCCTATATATTAAAAAGCATATCTATTAACACCTATAGAGGTATATAGCTCACATTTTGAACATATTATTATCATTAAAATATATTAAAAAAAGAAAAAAAAACATTTGAATTTCAATTACTTACATCTAACGGTAAAATAGGTCAAATTACTTAACACGTTCTCTGCTACGCAAATTTAGTATTACCTATGTTAGGAGCTGACCTTTAATTTTTTTATATTTATAGCTTAAATAAGTAGAAATTACTTTATTATTTATTTTTAACCTTTCTTCGTAATAATCACTAATATTTTAAAGCAGACGCACATTTGCGTCTACAGCACTTAGGCTTAAAATTGGCGCGCGA
>JAGFPH010006725.1:0-14217 GCA_018207615.1 Philaenus spumarius
GGGAAAATACATTAAAAGTGACTGGGGTACTGCAAACATTAAAACTACATTCTAAACAATGTTTAGCGTTTTTCCAACTTTGGAAACATACATTAAAAACTCATTTTTTAATGTAATTAGACGAAAGAAAACCATAAACAAGAAAGTAATTGCACCTAGAAACAACTACTTATTTTCAAAGTAAATATTTAAAAGTATATTTTGTAGGTTTTGTTTTTCTAACAGAGAAATTAAAAATTTAAAAACAAAATCTAGAAGTTCTATACTTTGAGAAATAAAATATTAAAACAAGGTTTTTATCCTGATTCTTTTGTTGATTTATCAGTGGAAATTCTTTAACAAAAGATACGGGAAGTAACAGTTGGAGCTACATTGTATTGCATTGTACTGGGAATTAAGTGAATAAAAGATGATATTGTCGAAAGAAATACTTACATTTATAGTAAGTCGAGATTAAATAGTAACAATTTGTAGTGGGACGTTTCCTTAGCAGTCGATGGAATACAATTTATAATTAAGTCGTTTGGTCTCAAGGGAATTTTTACATTTATCATATTGACTTTAGCGCTCTTTCGTTAACAATTTTTGCTATGAAAAATCACACAGATTGTGGATTTGCAGAACTAGAAACCTTCGAAATACATAGTTTTAGGTGCCCCTCCGTAATTTACGAAAGTAGGCTTAAATCACAAAACTTTCGCCAACCAGGCAGCATGTGAAGTTAAAACCTTTTCTACAACATCATATTCATTTAGGAGGGACGGTTTAGTGAAAATCTGAAATAGAAAATCTCATTCAAATTACTTTCTTTCTTGTTATTATGTTTATTGTTATAATATTTCTTTATGTATGTTTTATTTTATCTTCAACGTTTGTACTATATTCTTATGGGGTCACACTAAGAAAGGATTTAAAAAATTTTAAACCGTAAAAATAGTGAAAATTACGATAAAACAGCTGTTTGGAAGCTTAGCAACATATAGTTGTTTAGTTTCAATACCATAGCGACCAACATAACGAATTTAGAATCAATTTATTATTCTTAACAACCAACAGATTTTTAACCAACAGGTTAGATTAACAACTAAAAGCATACAGGAACAAAAATCAACGAAATATATTTACTGTATTATACTTCAATTCAAACATATGTTGTTACATGTTATATTTTAAGTAAAACATCTGATTTGGACGAAAACTTAACATAAATTTAGGTTAGGCCTACAATGAAATAAAAAAAGTTTATTAGCAACCAATTTGGCAAATTTAGAACCAGGTTTAGGTAAAAGCAAACAAAAGGATTACCGTATTATAAGACAAACATCTGGTGTTACATGTTATATTTTATCATTTTGTTTGTAACATCAAAATTTTCATGACATGTTGATTATTCGTTATTTAAATATTAATGGTGAAATTACAACGCATGCCGCAATTCGAATTATTGAGGTTAGCCGTGTCTATTTTGATCTCTGTCTTATATTAGCTATGCATAGGTCACCGCTCAATCGTCATTTCCGTAAAAATATCAGCGTATACAATAATCTGTTTGCATTGGCTTCGCCGCTGATTGCCGCCGGCGTTGGTGAGCGAAGCGAGCAAGGGCAGAGCCTCTAATCATGGGTAAGCTACTAACTTATTCCGCTTTGTTTAGTATATTCCTTCTCACATGAAGTAGGATACTGAACCAACACACATTTCTTGAAAGCATCTATATATATTTAAAAAATCCTGAATTTTATTCACCCACTTCCTAAATTTAATACTTAACCGATTTTGATAATTCTTTTTTTTTTTATTTAAAATATAATTTCAAGTTCTAAGTCACTGTGAAGCTAAATATTTGATTTACGATTTTATTTTAGTTACATTCCGAGTTTTAAAATCGCACCAGTACGCTACAACTAAATTAATAGGAAATAATTGGTTCTAAACAGCTGATAACCTAATTGAGTTTCAAATAAATAAGTTATTTACTTTACTCAACTGTCAATAGATGTTTTAGGTTATATTATTGTAGATGTGTTTTAGGTCTGATTTGTTGCTGTGTAAGTTGGTCTGTATTTGAATTATGAAGTTTTGTTTAGGCTTTTTATTTTTGTCATCCCTGATAATAAATGAAAGTAATATTGTTAAGATACGTGAAGATGGTGATTGAATTGAAAATTTAAATACTTTTAATAAATTAAAAATGTGAAAACAAGTTGAATTTTGTTACTTTACATGGAAATTGGTCGAATTTCGACCACAATAGATACTCGTTATAAAATAATTTGATTTGAAAATTTAACATTATTTACTATCTTAGTTTTGAGGTTATTATTAATCCTACACCTTTATTATAAATAAAACATAACATATGTTTTTAGAAAGTTTCATCGGGGGTTGGCGTGCGGAGCACGCAGGGGCCACACCTAGTTTACATTTACTACCATAGCAACATACTAGAAAAATTTAGAATCGTTTAATTTTGACCTAACAACCAACAGCTTTTAAGGTTAGGGTTTACTCGCTCTATTATAAAAAAATCCTGTCATTCACGCAAAAAACTTGGCCCAACTGAGTATGCCAACACCCTAACCCTATCCAAGTGCCTCTGGCCTAATCAATCTTCATTTCATAATAAATATATGATTATACAATGCCGTAACTGTTGCCGCGAGGGTTGGCGAGTCGGGGCGGAGCCCTAGTCTTCCCATATTTGACTTAGTATTTCCCAACATCGTAAATTCCAACGTGTTATTTCACGGCTGTTTGTGAAATCCAAAGGCTACGTACCTCGCAGCGGCGGCATGATGGATTAGTTTCTAGTAAATTAATGAAAACCGTCAAATTCAGACCGACCGCCGCCATTTTGTTCCAATCAACGTCTGCCGGGCTGTCAAACTTCTGCCCACTAAGATATCGTACGACGATTAATACCAGTGTATGTTAATCTATTTCAGGCTTTATAGACGCGTCCATGGAACTGTGTATTTCCTATTACAATGCAATTATGGATTAGTTTGTAATTTGTATTAATACACAATATAGAATTCCATAAAATTTTAAATGTCACCTCTTGAAAATCGTAAAATGTGTTTTGGCTACAAACTTATTAGTACCGGTAGTTAACGTGATTTTTTAGTTTTGCAGATTTTTTGAACCTCGGCGCTATATATTTGCTGGCGGGTGAATCGTATTTTAAAGTCGCGTTTCTGAAACGCTCTAATGTGAACGCTCGTTTACTGGCGTGCGAATCGGATTTTACCGCCAAGCGTTTTAATAAAACGCTCTATTTCGTCGCTCGTTTTCTGAAACGCTCTAATCTGTCATGCATTTTCTGAAATGCTCTATGACATATATTACACGTGTGTATATAGCATATTTTTAAAGTTTAAATGATGAAGAAGTGCAACAAGCTAATATTTGAACATAGTTACCTGGCAGAACATTTATTTGAAGAGAAATAAATATACAAAATTCAAAACTTCAGGTTGGCTGACGAAACTTTTCCCAGCACACAAATAAGGTAAGTTATTATTTTTGTGTATACTGTTACCTATTATGTTATTTTGTATAACAGAATTGCAGGAATTAAAATGAAAAAATAAATAACTTGCAGTCCCTATTCACAGTATGTTTCCAATTTTAAACATATATTATTTGGAAACACCAATTAAGTTGTTTTGTATAATAGTCTTCCAAAAACGATGCAATTAAAACTAAAAATAAGTCTGGAAAACTTACAGACTCTAGTCACAGTATATTTCCAGTTTGTAAACATATAAAAGAGTGTTCATAAAGTCCCTTTTACACTTACATTATTGTTGCTACTGTACAAAAGATAACAGAACTTTTTAAATATCTTGTGTTGCATAACAAGAAAATTTTTTTGACTCGTCTGACCTTCCATGATTTTTGGAGGCTTGGGTGGAAGGGATCTTTATAACAACTAGGAAAGACCCATGCGTGCTGAGCACGCCAACCCCGTTAGGCCCTTCTATATTATGTGTCCTTTACAATAATTAATTTATGTTAGGATTAATAATAAGCTAAAATGGTAAATAATGTTAAATGTAAAAATAAAATTATTTTGTATATTGTATACCATTAGTTATAATAAAGGTTAAAAACATCAACAATGATCAGGTCCGCACTTAATCAAAACTTTACCTAAAAGTTAAAAATATAAATAATTGTTACAAATTTTGAAATCGTCTGTTAATGGAAATATTTGAGCAAACAGCTGATTACTGTTATTGTTATAGTTAATAAACATAATCAATGGCATTCACATTTTTGTTAAATACTTAGTATACTTTTTGTGGTTTAATGTTAAAAAAAATGCTGCTGTTAAAAAAAAGTGTAATATAAACCTGCTTGTATTCGAATGTAATGTTGTGTAAAAATTTCAAATTAATCGGTGAAGAACTTTCGGAGATTTTGAACAAACGAACATTTACATTTTTATTTATATAGATAGATGAGTTGGTTGTTGAGAGTACTAATGTGCAGTGTACTATAAAAGCGTTAATTAAATCGCAGTATTCCGAAAGTTTGAATGCCCGTGTTTATTTAGACAAAACTTGATATTCTAAATACTATTGTACTAAAAAACTACAATTTCAACCACTTATTTCAACAGAATGATTCAACAAAAGCGAGTGTACGTACATACGTACATGAGTGACATATAATATAACAGCTTATTTCACCCTTCATCTGTAATAGCCTACTTAAACAAACCCAGTGTAGATTAAGTTTTAGTACAATTTTCTGCCAATCCTAACGTAACACTTTCACTAAAGTTTGTCGACGCGTTTCGGAGTTCCTCCATTATCGAGACCTATTTCAGTACTGGATTCATCCGTTATGGAATCGTCTAGATATAGTTAGCCACCCCTCTCTTCCTACTACTGGTGCTGCTTTTTATGTAATCTATTATGTAATCTGTTATGTAATCTGTTATGTAATCTGTTATGTAATCTGTTATGCAATATGTTATGTAATCTGTTATGCAACACGTTATGTAATATGTTATGTAATAAATCTTATTATTATTATTTTTTTTTTTTTTTTTATTTTCAACAATTTTAGAGTTTGGAAAGTTATTTCTGATTGACTGTTAATTTGTTCATTAATAATATTTTCTCCGTTCATTTTTAGTTTGAAAATTTCCATGTTTTCCATTATATTTAACCGTCTTCCTTTGTTACTTTGGTGTAAGAGCTTCATTGATTCTTTCATTTCATATGGCATATGACCCTCATTTAATAAGTGTGTTGCGTAATTTGAATCTCTTTTTTCATATTTATAAGATCTAATATGTTCCTTAAATCTTGTTTTTAGTTTTCGTCCTGTTTGGCCTACATATGTTGCGTTACATTTACACTTTATTTTATATACTCCATTTTTGTCGTATGCTTCCCTTTCTTCTATAGACTTGCTTAATCTTTTCTTTATGGTCTTATTCGTATTAAAAGCAGTTTTAACATTGAATTTCCCAAAAAATTGTTTCATTTTATATGTTTCTTTTCCAGTGAAGGTAAATCCCGCCCAGATATTTTCTTGTTTCTTTGTGACTTTGGTCTTATTATTTAAATTTTGTTTTATTTTACGAATTAATTTTCTTATTGTTCTCTTTTCGTATCCATTATTTTCAGCTATCTTAAATATTGTGTTTAGTTCTTCTTTGTGTGCTTTCCTTTTTAACGGTAAACTATAAATTATAATCTATTAATCATGTATCGAAAAGCTGCCATTTTGTGTTCCATTGGGTGGTCTGAAATAGGTCTCGATAATGGAGGAACTCCGAAACGCGTCGACAAACTTTAGTGAAAGTGTTACGTTAGGATTGGCAGAAAATTGTACTAAAACTTATTGCATGGATCCTAGCAGATATAATTTGTATAATAACTCCAGTGTAGATTACAACTTCAATCATTAAAATTTCTTATGAAGTTGATTTTTTTAGTTGTAGGACTAATTTATGATGTAATACGTTATTATATTTTGCTTTGAGGTTGTAAAGTGTATATAAATATCTTCGGAAACATTCGTACATTTTCGTATAATGTATAAACTTATATTATATTATTGATTTCTTCACTATAATATCAGTAACCTTTAAATCATTTGATCTATCAATACGAAATAAGAAGCAATTAAAACATAATATTTTGTTCTTTCTTTAAATATATAATAACGTACATGAACAGAAAATTTTAACAAATAAGCCTCCAGTTTTATAATTCTTATAATTGTACAAATTTACCGAGTTAAAAATCCCCGTCAGCATAGTTAGGCAGGCCTAGATAAAGTCTGGTTTTTAAATAGTATTTTGTATAAAAATTATGTATTTCTGATGTGTATCTAATTAATCCGCCAGTGATTTTCCACGGGGTTATGTAGATTGTTACCATCCAAAAAGGTGAAACTATGTGGAATGCGTACTGAGCCTAAATTATGGATGGTACATACATTATGTTTATAAAAAGTAAAATTTACCAGATAGCGAAATTTACAAATCTTACCTTAATAGCGAAGTCGAGATATCTGAAATGTTCCTTGACAGGTTATTGGATAAATACAATTAATGTACACATATTATAACAATAAACTTTAGTTTATTAGAAAAATTGATACGCCCTTAGTTATAATAAAAGAATGAAATGATATACGCCCCAAAAATATGCTAACAGATGTTTTATTTAATTCCCTCCCTTACAAAAAAAATAAAGAAAAACCCACCCTGTATTTAATTATATTATTTAATTTTAGACTTAGTTAAACAAAGAAGAAAGAAAATTTGCTTATGGCACATATGGTCTTAAACATTAGTTCATACAATAGTACTCACAAAATAAATTGGTATATTATAAGTTGGCCAACGTATATTAAAAAAAATATATATATATATATATATATATATGCGCATTGTATGTAATAAAAAAAAACTGCAATTCCAAAAGAAGTATAAACAAAATAAAATAATATAAAATTTTGTACTTAAAGTATTACTGTAATTATGACGTCATTATATTTATAGAAAGAAAATTTTGATTTCTGACCCTTGGGGTCCGTAGTGTTAAAAATAGGTACCCCACCGCCCTTATTATTTAATAAATAACATATATATATTACAGCAACATACTATTTTAATTACATAAAAATTGTTTAAAAGCCTTTTTATATTTCTGAAAAATCACTAATTTTTGCCAGTTTATGATAAGTTCATACTGATTATAATAGCCTTTTTCAGTTTATTTTTATAGTAAGTTATTGAATAAATAATTGCACTTTTTCTTTGAAACAGCGTAGAAGTAAGCTGTAGCAGCGAAGGTGAAGTCACATTTAATTACAGGTGGTTATGCATTAGAAGTTGAAGATAAACCAGGAACTTAAACCAGGAACTTAAACCAGAAACTTAAACCAGATTTCTCTAAAGGACCAGAACATAATATAGGCATTAGTTGTTTTATATAGCCAAAAGCAAAATATTATGTTAGAATAAAATTACAGCACGTTTACAGCAGCCATGCTGTAATTAGTCCTGTTGTAAACTGTCTTAACGTGTCAATTTGATGTAATATGACTTTATAAATTACAAGTTGCACTAGTAATTAAAGATCAATTGTTAATTGGTACAGAGTTACACTTTGGCTCTGGCAATCTAAAAGAAATATGCTGTTTTTAATTAACTGGCTGAATTATAGTTGGTGCAGGAATTCCTTAGAGCATTGTTTATAACTTATAGTTAATCTTACATGGACTCACTTTAGTTTAAATTGTCTATTTTCCAGGCTAATTATTTAAAACACTGTTCAGGCTATATTTATGGTATAGTTCAGGCTTTACAAAATATCAAAATTTATGGGGTTAATTAAAATTATAAAATGCCTTTCGCAAAACACAATAGGTCACACACAACAAACAGTAACTAATATTAATACCATTTGAAATTATGGAAATATTCAGATATCTGCTGGACTACATGCTACATATTAAATAAAATTAGTTATTTTACCTGGTGTACGGCTTATTAAAGCATTAGGTAAAGAAAACTCTCTACATGATATGAGACACAAAACAAGACGTGAGCTTGTGGACGCGTCGACTGTCTATCAGATATAAGGAACAAAATGGCGAATAGACCCCTGAGCTGTATTACATTAACTTTTTGTGCAGTGCTACGGGTCTGGTTAGTGCTGCCGGTGTGTGATACATGTACTACAAAAATGTCGGTGGCGCCTGCAAGCCGGTGTGTATGTACGCCCCAACGTATAAGTGTATGATGGAAAGTAAGATTTCGGGCAAAAAAGTGTAAAAACGTTACAAGATTAATGTTTGTAAGTAGCCTACAAGTCACTCAAAAGTTGGTACAAATTTTGTTCTTATAATTAATTTTCAAAAAGACATCATACTCTTTCAAATAACACAAAAATGACATAAAATTCATTAACTACTTTTTAAGGAATATCTATTTTAACATACCTCTGCAAATTTGGTGAACTTTTCACATTAAAATTTTTTTTTTATTCATACTAAAATTTAAAAAATTCTAGTTTTATGTTTATTATTATCACCAAAATTTGTTTATACGGGCCATCCTGTACGTGACTTCTAAATTATTACTTCAGTGCGACCGCAGCAAGCACACAGGGGTCTCCCCTAGCATCTACTAAAGATGAACAAACACACATACGCTATTCCGGGCTTATCACAGTAAATAAAATAATAGTAAATGAACATATGGGGAGCCGCGGGCACATTAATAATATGTTCTTCTGCGCCAAACTCAAACACAATATCGTCAAAGCTTCGTGTACAGAGCTGATATTTGGTTTACTGCAAAGTTGAAAATGATTAAACACAAAGTTATTGGAATTAAATTACAAATAGAATACTGCGTTATACGGTACTAGAGGGCTCCCGCGGCGAAGCAAATGCAAACATATTATTGTATACTATGATATTTTCACAGGAATGACGACTGATTGGGACAGAGATTTTTTAATTTTAAAATAGAATTGAGGCAATTTTCAAGTTATACATTTATGACCCAAACGTGAAACGGTAAAGCAGTACTTCAAACAGGTCAGATAGACCTAGTATACACTACTATTATAAAGAGGTAAAATTTGTTTGTTTGTATGTAGGGGGTAATCTCTGGAACCACTGAACCAATTGAAAAAATAGGTTTACTAATAACAAGCTTAACTATCCCTGAGTAACATAGGCTATAATTCATTTTGATCGGAACATTTTTATTTCAATATTTGTAAATTTAGTGGGGAACAATCTTTGGTCAGGCCTAGACTGATGAACCAACACATGTGTTTACTACAATAACAACCAATTGAAAAAAATATCAGATAAAACAGCTGTTTGCTCCAATAATTCCATTAGCAGCTGATTTCAAGCTTTGAAGCAACTATTTGTATTTCTAACTTTTAGGTTAGGTTTTTATTAAAGTGTAGATCTGAGCCTTGCTGGTTCTTTTAACCTTTATTATAACTGCTGTTATAAAATATACGAAATAATTTTGTTTGTACATTTAACACTATTTACCATCTCAGCTTTGGGGTTATTGTTAATCCTACACCTTTGTTATAAAGAAAACATAACATGATTATGTGTATAGAAGGTTCCAACGGAGTTTCGTATGGAACTCGCAGGGGTTTCCCCTAGTAAAGAATAAAGTTTGAATAGTGATAGGTGTTTGAATTATGATATAGTAAGCCTTTTTTGTTGTTTGTTTGCCAACCTAACCTGAACAAACTGTTGGTTGTTAAGAATAATTACCTGATTCTAAAATTACCAATTTGTTTGCTATGGTAATGCAAATCTAAATGCTTGCAAGAAACATGTGTTGGTTCAGTACAGGACTAACCTAAAATTAAAATCAGCTGTTTTGTATTTAATATGTAAATTTGGTGCGTTGGTTTTCTAAATCAATCGGACAAGTTCGTTAGCGAAAATATCCTTGATAGATGGACATGTTTTTATCCGAAAGTAACTTATTTTTTAATTATTGGTACTATAAAGAAACTAATTTTTATTTTATATAAAAGAAAAATATGGGCGACTATTCTGCACAGTTCGTTTTTTACACGACCTTATAGCCTCTCTGGTTCCCCCAAAATTGACTAAAACGTAAAATGCCATAAAAGTACCATAAAAAGCGAGTTATTTCGTTGCGAGCGAAGCCAAGCAGTCCATAATCCGAAGAAGCCAGGCTGAGATGCAAACTCGCACTGCAACCATCGCAGTACGTAGCTATATATTTCGTACACGCATGACGCTATTCAGCGCCTTCATGAGTAGATCAATTTCCCAGGTAGTTAGTTGAAACCCTAAAACATATAAACTTATTTATTTTAAATCGCTCAACTCTCGTCAGCGGTTCAGCTACGTGATCTAAATTATTTCAAATTGCGTTTTATTCCCTTCTACTCTACTCTATTTTTACAACAGATTTAATCATTTATATCTCTAATTTTTAGGTTCGATTTTTTAGGAGTAGGCTTACGTCTTGCAAGCTCTTTTACAACTTAATTATAACTATTATATCGTAAATTTAATAATTCGATTTAATCATTGAATACACATTCCCATCTAACTTCGTGGCACTAACTTTGATTGATCCTACACTTTTTTTTAAGTAATTACAAAACATGTGCGGTTAGGAAGTTGGGAAACATTCATGTGCTCCCCTAATTGGTTATCAAACAATGTTTATTCAAATCCACCACAGACAGAGACACCGCCGTAATGACCTCAGTTTCAAACTAGCAACTCAGACAAAAGGTATAAAAACTACTTCAGAAAGTTGGAATAAAAGTTGAGCTAATCCAATACGTTTCTATTCCCCCTTTGGTTAAAGTTTTTTAATAAAATTAATTAACGATTGTTAATGCGACGGGGGATTTAAAGTTTTCAACCGACTCGTTGGGTTACAAAACCCGGGTGCTTTGGCAGTAACGGGGTCAAACGATAAGGTGGTTGGAAAACTAAAATACTTGACATACCCTGTTAGCATGTACGGGGTTTCTTCTTTAAATCGGTTATAACACGATGCTACGAACGCTCGCTCCAATGTTGGACCGAACGTTTGAGACAAGTAAGTTCAACAGATGCTACACGGAGAATCGAATGTTTAATCCAACACTTAAGAAAACAGTTTGGTACAAACGTTTGTCCAGTTGCAAAAATGGACGAGTATAAGAAGGCTGCAAAATAAGAATTAAGATTGTCTTCAATGTCGTATATACGAGGTAGTCAGTCTGTTGGTTCAATAATTGAGGTAAAAACCGTACAAGTGAGATAACATCGACCAATATCGGTAGATACCAGGGTAACTCAGATGGTTAGAGCGTCAGGACGGAAACCTGAAGGTCCCGGGTTCAACTCCCGGTCTTGGTCTATGTTTTTTCACTTGTAATTTAATTAAATAATATTACTGATTAAAAACTAAACGCAAAGATACACCTAAACAAGACGGATTAGGAATGGAGAGTAAATAGTGATTCATATGAACAAGTCGTGTAGCCGTTGAGTCGAACCAACAAACATTGGAGGCATCCCTTTGACTCGGTGCTAGAATACCGATATCTGCCGGAACATGGTCAAATACGAACGTTCGACGCTCACCATTGGAGAGAAGGTACTGTGGGGCTCGATCCGATACCTACTCGGACGCACTACCCGCTAAACCACCTCCCCCTCCCCAAAACAACTCACTGGGGAGGGAGTAGCAACGTCTAGGGAAAATCTCTAATGACGGCAACTGCCGAAATAAGGGCAAGAAATGTTCTAATCTCGATTTATATAAAATTGATCTAATTATATGTTTTTTAGTTTTAATTATGGGCATAAGTATGTTTAGGTAAGTACCACCCCCACACCAACAGTCCGTATCTCAGTTTAGAATTAGCAAGCGCAGAATGTAAAACTTTCAATAATTTAATGCTACAAAAAGATCTCAACCAATACACTTTTCTCAATACCAGACAAAAATTCTTATTTAGTTCCTTAACACGTTCACTGCTAAGGACTCACATGTGAACTAAACACTATGATAATCGGCCGACGCATAGTGCTTAGCACGCCGACCCCCGTATTGGGAGTATTTTCAAATCACAACACATTGCATTTCGCAAGCCAACCCCCATTTTGGGAGAATGTTCAATACACAAAGCATCGCATGCTTCGCACGCCAATTTTAAGCCTATGTTCTATGGACGCACAAGTGCTTCCGCTTTAAAATACTAGTAATTATTACGTAGAAAGGTTCAAAAATTTAAAATAAAGTCATTTTTACTCATTTAGACTATAAATATAAAAAATAAAAGGTCAGCTCCTAGCATAGGAAATACGAAACTTGCGCAGCAGTGAACGTGTTAACGTGTTCTTTCCAGCATAATTTATAGTCTGCCGTTACTAACAGATATTTTATTCTACTGACTCTGCCAATAGTTTCACAGATGAGCAAGACAATGCATGATACTTGACTTCATTTTCAAACGTATTCCATTTTTCAAATCAAATATTATATATTTAGTCGTTCTACTTAGTACCAGGTAATGCGTCGCAAACCACCACCTGATACAGAGCAAATCCCGAATAAGATCCTTCTTTACATCCCTAACATTTGGTCCACTGTACACGAAGGCAGTTCATCTGCAAAGGCAGTTAACTCTCCCCTGAAATTACCCACACAGAAACAATTAATATACTAGTAAGCCCCCGTGAAAAATCACTGGCTGATTAATTAGATACAAATTAGAAATACATCATTTAAAAACAACATTAAGGCCTACTTATCTAGGCCTACCTAACTATGCTGACGGGGATTTTTAACTCAGTAAATGAATACAATAATAAGGATTATAAAACTGTAGGCCTATTTGTTAAACTTTTTTATTTACATACGTTATTATATATTTAAAAAAGATACAAATACTTTTAATTTTTTAATTGCTTTTTATTTCATATCGATAGATCAAATGATTTACAAGTTATTAATATTACAGTGAAGACATTAGTAATCGAATATGTTTATATGTTACTCGAAGATGTACGAATGTTTCCGAAGCTAAACAAACAGGTATCTCTTCTTTAAATTTGTATAAACAAATATATTGATGATAAAATGTTGTATTTATATATAGTTTATAACATCAAAGCAAATATTATAACGTATATTATAGCATACATTAGTTCTATAACTCATATTTAAAAAAAAAATCAACTTCACCAGAAATCATAACGATTGAAGTTGTAAACATAACCCCAAACTATAATCTACACTGGGTTTACAGATGATGGATGAAATCAGCTGTTATATTATGTTAGTCACGTACACTCGATTCGAGTTAATATAACAAGCAACAAATTATTATATTGTTACACACGTAAGTACGTTTTTACGAACATACACTCGCTTTTATAGCAGTTGATTACATTTACATTTTATATGTTGAAATTATTTGTATAATCTTTTCCAACTTCACTTTGAATTAAAGCCTTTAGAAAAATAATTTCCGATCCATTCTTTTACTTTAAGCTATTGTAACTACTATAGCGAAAACACAAATTGAACTCCTTTTGTTGAAACACCTGCAGCGGTAACATCCCTCGAATTACTGATTTAAACCTGCAGTCCTTTGTTGAAAGTTTTTAACAACATTTGACGGGGTTTTCAATCTGCGAGATCGTGTTTTTCTCGGTTATTGTTTACTTCACAGATTTCAATACGAGTCGAGTTCATAATATAAACCGCAAATAATTAAGTAAAACTTTGTAAAATAATTGAAAAATATGAAATACTCGTCTTTAGAAGGGAAGGGAAATTAGGGGCAAAAAAAACGCTGGGTTTACAATGGGACCAAGATAGAATGCGTAATTATTTAAAAATTATTTTGACACCATCTTTGTCTTTGCAACCACACCTGTAGCAGAAACTAACATCAGCTAATGTTTAAATTAGTAGTGTACCGGACATTTTCATAGTAAGTAAGCAAAATGAACTCTATGGGAAAAAGGGTCATTTTTTATGCGGAGCAAATATTGCTGATATGTTACGCAGCACAAGTCTCCGGCTATAAATAGTATAAGCGTATAAAAATTAGAAAAGTTATTTTTCACAAAAAACTGTTTTTTAGGTTAGGTTAACAAAAGAAAAAGAAAAAAATAAACGAAAAAGGCTTGCCGTTTTATAAATCAAACATCTGT
>JAGFPH010006725.1:21205-54984 GCA_018207615.1 Philaenus spumarius
TGTAGTTTTAATGTTTGCAGTACCCCAGTCACTTTTACTGTATTTTCCCAAAGTTAGTAATACGCCAAATATAGTTTTAATGTTTCTACTACCCCAGTCACTTTTAATTTATTTTTCCAAAGTTAGCAATACGCTGAACATTGTTTAGAATGAAGTTTTAATGTTTGCAGTACCCCAGTTACTTTTAATTTATTTTTCAAAAGTTAGCAATACGCTAAAAATTGTTTAGAATGTAGTTTTAATATTTCCAGTACCCCAATCACTTTTAATGTATTTTCCCAAAGTTGGCAAAACGCTAAACATGGTTTAGAATGTAGTTTTAATGTTTGCAGTACCCCAGTCACTTTAACTGTATTTTTCCAAAGTTAGTAATACATTAAATATTGTTTAGAATGTAGTTTTAATGTTTCCAGTACCCCAGTCACTTTTAATGTATTTTCTGAAAGTTGGCAAAACGCTAAACATTCTTTAGAATGTAGTTTTAATGTTTGCAGTACCCCAATCACTTTTAATGTATTTTTCCAAAGTTGGCAAAACGCTAAACATTGTTTAGAATGTAGTTTTAATGTTTGCAGTATCCCAGTAACTTTGAATGTAATTTCCCAAAGTTAGTAATGCACTAAACAATGTCAAAATCGTTGAAAGGTAGACCCGATGACATAGGTCACGACGAAGTAATTTAATTTTAAATTTTCCATGGTTGTTAAAATAATGTTGGCTTTTGGAAGCCACTTTGAGTTTTAATCTTACTCATTAACGTACGGTAACCAATCTTTTGACAGTAAAAATTCGGACACTCGAGCAGAGGCGGAGAAAGGAAAGTGCTTACTACAAATGCTCTTTATGTATAGACTATTGAAAACCCACGTGTGCTCAATCAAATTATTTCGTATATTTTATAACAGCAGTTGTAATAAAGATTAAAAGAAACAACAAAGTTCATCTCTACACTTTAATAAAAACGTAACCTAAAATAAAAAACACAAAAAATTGCTTCAAAGTTTGAAATCAGCTGTTTATGGAAATGTTGGAGCAAACAGCTGTTTTATCTATTATGTTATTACTTGCTATGGTAATTAATCGGTCGAGGCCTAACCTAAGAATTTTTTCCGAATAAATTTACAAATATTGAAATAATAAATGTTTTTATCAAAATTAATTATAGCCTATGTTACTCAGGGATAGTGAAGCTTTTTATTAGTAAAACTATTTTTTCAATCGGTTCAGTAGTTTCAGAAATTACCCCCTGCATACAAACAAACAAATTTTACCTCTTTAATTAATTAATTAATTTTAATAAAACGTCTCCACATTATAAAGTGACAATAACGCTTGACATTAGTAATTATAATTAGTAATTAATAATAAATTAGTAAATTATTAATAATAACAGATTTATTTATCTATATAAGATGGCATGTCATTAAATCACATAAATGATACATTACTTTTACTTTATTTCTTTACATTTAAAACAGTATAAACTAGGCGAATGATGAAACAAAACATCATACTAATTAATGCTCAACAGAACTAACTTTCTCTGAAAAATATACGTATAGATAAATTAATTTAAAGGCCTATTCCGTGTGAAAAAATACACGTTTATAGAAACAGTAGAAAGTTAAGATGAAACTCATCGTGAAATATTAAAACGTAAAATACATTATCAATTAAATTTGAACCAAAGATTAAATTGGGAAGAGTAACAAGTATTAAAACTTGTGATTTAAAGTTTACATGCAATTATTATTGAAAGCAAAAAATGCAAAGTTTAAAAGTCTTATTAAAAACAAGTTGAAGAAGGAAATATTAATTAAAAGCTATAAAATTAATAAACGTTCAAAATGTTAAGAAAATTATTTTGTAGAAAAGTTGTAACAACTAAGGATGTCTAATGATTATAAGCGTATAAAACCAAAGAAAATTATCAAAAACTAAAGCTAAAGTTGTAAGTTTTGTATCACCTTTAAAGAAATAATGACGGCAATTTGGAATGCGTGCTGGGCTAAGACTAAGATGGTACATACAATCCTATAAGAATTAAAATTTACCAAGTACAGCAAAAGATCTGTAACCTTACCTTATTTAAAGTTGATATTGAGCACCTGAGTTAGCTATTTACAGGAAATACAATAAATACAATTTATATAACGAACACTTTGTTTATCTACTTCAACTGTAAACTGATATTTAAAAATTTATATGCCCTTAAATAAAAGATTCAAATTGATATGCCCTTAGTTATAATTAAAAAAGAAAATTTAAGAAAAGTTTATATTTACAATATTGATTTTGATTATATTTAAAAGATCCCTCCCCTAAAGTAAAAATAGAAAAACCCTAACATTTATAATACAAGATTTATTACAATTTATTACCTTTTTACAACATTACAAAATTAAATATATAGTACCATGGATTTATTAATAACTCTTGTTTTGTTGGCCAACCTTAATACTAAATGAAATTAAATAATAAAAATAATAGCGTTTAATAATTTGGTGAGACGTCTCTCATATAATAAATAAAAAAAACTTTTAGATTTTTAAATGAAATCCCTGGGGTTGTAGTTCCAAAATTTGCTAGCGGTCCCTTCCAAGTTATTTAATTAAACGAAATTTACATACATCCTTTATCAAATTATTTTTGTATTGTTTTTGTCAAAAGACAGCCTTCATTAATTCTAATTTTCAAACATGTAATTACTATTTTAAATTACATATAATTATCCATTAATATTCACTGATGTTTCACAAATTTGGACTTTTACACTCATAGTTCTTCTGAAGGCACAAATTTTCAAAAAGTTAAGTTTATTCATTTCTTGTGACTCATTGTTGAACCAGTTGTAAACTGGCAATTGATGTCAAAGTGTTTAACGTATTTACATGTTTAACTAACGAAACGAAACTAACGAACTAACGAAACTTGGCGTCCGCTTTATGACTTTATGACCGAATGTGACTTTCGCGACATAACTGGTCTTTTTCTTTATTTATCGCACTTTCGAAAGACGCTTTTTGATTTAAAATTAACTAATTCACGTATCACTTCGCATTTTGCAAAAGTTTACGTTGTCATGCGGTTTTCAAGCCCTTTGTGTCGGTGCTGAACGAAGGTCTGTACGAGTTCAAGGTTATTTAACAAAAGATTTTACTAAAGAAGCGATTACATAAGTTACGGTATCTGCGCCTGCGCTTTACGATGTTGCCGATGTGGGCGTTCAGTTTATCAAGCAGAGATTTTACTTTCAGGATGATCAGAGTGCTTTTTGCTTCAAATAGTGGCGCGCTATTTAAATGACGGCACGGTTTTTATAACAAATATAATTTGTATTGAGTTATTGGATAAGGAAAATACAAATCTATATGAATTTTCAAACATTGAAAGTTATTATCTTATATAATACTTATATAAAAAAAATGTTTTATCGGTCATTATGTCGTTATTATTTTTCAACCAATTTATATAAATGAAATGTAATTTTAAACATTTCACAATGCAGATTTACAGAAAAATATTAAAATCCAAAATGTAAATTTTTTTATAACTGACTGTTCAAAATTACGCCATGTTATTTAAATAGGAAAACGTTTTTGTAAGAACTATTCCTTAGTTTGGGAGAACCGTTGACATAGGCTCAAGACAAACACACCAATTTGAAGAAATAACATTCCGATATAACCTAAAACAGAAAATGTATCATTTCCTCCGTTTAGGTTTGTTAAAAAATACAACATAAACAATTTCCCTGTGTTTTTATACGAGATAATTTTTGTCTCGAAACCAGCCCTTAGTTTGAGTGTACATTTCAGCAATTCCTATAAAATCGAGTGTACGTAACTAATGTAGACTATTTTATTTTTTTTATAAATTTTTTCCGCTTACACACTTCCTCAGCAAGGGATATTTAATTAAATTACAAGTGAAAAAACATAGACCAAGACCGGGAGTTGAACCCGGGACCTTTACGTTTCCGTCGTAATGCTCTACCAACTGAGCTACCCTGATCGCTCCAGATATTGGTCGATGTTATCTCACTTGTACGGTTTTACTGCAATTATTGAATTAACAGATTGAATACCTCGCGTATACGACATTGAAAACAATCTCAATTCTTATTTTGCAGTTTACAGTGGTGTTATTATTAATATTTTATTTTTTAGGCCATTACGACGGAAACGTCAAGGTCCCGGGTTCAACTCCTGGTCTTGGTCTATGTTTTTTCACTTGTAATTTAAATAATGTAGGCTAGGTTATAACACGTTATAAGATTTGCTTTGAGGTTATAAACTGTATATAAATACAACCTTTAATCGGTTGTATTCGTTTACAACCTTCCACATGTATTTGTTTATACAAATTTAAAGAAGTTTAAACATATTCGTTTAGCATCGGAAACATTTCTACAGTACATCTTCGTATAACATATTTTTTGATTATTACTAATTACTTCACTAAAATATTAACAACTTTTAAACCATTTGATCTATCAATATGAAATAAAAAGTAATAAACGGTACCAGGAACTGGCACATACTTTCTCACAAACATATTTAAATTATCAAACAGATTCACTGTGACTTGTAAGGGTGGGGTAGGAGAGGTGATTTTTTTATTAAAGTTTTAGATTACCTAATAAATATTATTATTATTATCTAGAGAGAAAACTATTCAATCGATTTCGAACAAATTTGCACCAAACACGTCAATTATGTCTTTATAGATGGACGAAAAAAGTTTTGAAAAATTTTGAAAAAAACCCGCCTTATTGCCGAAAAACCCCCAAAAATCAGTTATTATTATTATTATTAGCTAAACGAGAATTTTTAGAAAGATGCGGTTTCTTGCCTATGGTAGGGCACATTAAAGGCTACAAATAAGCCAAATTTTATCAAAATCGTTAGAGCCGTTTTTTTATAAAAAAAAATAATAACTGATTTTTTGGCCAAAAAGGGGGTTGTTTTTCAAAATTTTTCAAAACCTTTTTTCGTGCATCTATACAGGCCTACATGACATGTCTGGTGCAAGTTTGGTTGAAATCGATCGAATAGTTTTCTCTCTAGCTTTGTATACATAGAGACATACAGACATACATACAGACATACATTTTGTAAAAACCACTTTTTTGGACTCAGGGGGTCCCAAAACGAATATTTCCACAAAAATCTCAACATCGATTTTTTTTGCGATCACTATACTTTCTCTATAGACATACAGACATACATTTTGTAAAAACCACTTTTTTGTTCTCAGGGGGTCCCAAAACGAATATTTCCACAAAAATCTCAACATCGATTTTTTTTGCGATCACTATACTTTCTCTATACTATAGTATAGTGAGAAAGTAATAAAAAGATTATTTCAATATTTAAATAATCAATAATTCGATCATGCAGAGGAACCATCATGCAGAGAAAGTTTAGCGAATTTAAAAAATTAAATTTATTTTAATTTTGTTTTGTTTTATTGAACAATTTGTGAAATTGGTCTACTCACAATGGCGCTCTATAGAAATATATTAGTAGAATTTGTTTGCAACTAAAGCTTCAATTCTGCTTGGTACCATTGTAAGTACCAAATTTGGACCAAATCGGACTGAAAATGCTGCCGTTAGATTGGGCGAACATGTAAGCAATATACAGAGTGTTCATAAAGTCCCTTTATCCCCTTTACTTTTTTTGTTATTGAAAATAAGTTAACAAAACTTTGTATATCTCTTGTGTTACACAACAGGACAAATATTTTTACATCTCTGAACCTTTATGATTTTGAGGGGCTTTAGGGGGGTTAAATATTTCAAATATAAAGGTAGGTCATGTAATACACCATTGAAAAGCTTAAAGAGAAACAGAATGGCTCAAACTAGAGCATAGTATCTTCGTTTCAAAGTAATGGACAATCAAAGTTCTGGTAAATGATATTGTTATAATAGCTTCGAAGCAGGTTATTAATTTGTTAATAATAGGAATAAGTAAGCTGTATGCTATTTTCCAGAACTTTGATTGTCCATTTCTTTGAAAACATGTAAGATACTAAGCTCTGGTTTGTGCCATTGTGTTTCTCTTTTAATAAGCTTTTCAATGATGTATTGCATGACCTACATTTATTTTTAAAATTGTTAACCCCCTACCCCCACCCATCCATCAAGCCCCCAAATCATAAAGGTTCAGATTTGTCAAAATATTTTACCAGTTATGCAACACAAGACATATACGAAGTTTTGTTAACTTATTTTCAGTAAAAAAAATAATGAGGGGGTTTAAAGGGACTTTGTGAACTCTGTGTATACAATTTTAATATATACCGGGGATCATGATCGGTGCTCATTGACTACTTCCGATCTTAGGTCTTACTATCATAAGGATCACTGTAATGAAATACCAAATCTTTTTATGGAAATTAGCTATTAATGAATATTTAGAAATTTTGATATGAGCCTACCAATTAAAGGAAATAATATAATATGAAACACCAGATATTTGACTTTTAATACAATAACCTTTTGTTTGCGTTTATTTCGTATATTTTATAGCAACAGTTATAATAAACGTTAAAAGAACCAGCAAGGCTCAGGTCTACACTTTAATATAAAAACATAACCTAAAAGTTAGAAATTTAAATAATTGCTTCAAAGTTTGAAATCAGCTGTTGATGGAAATATTTCATTCAATTGGTTGCTGTTGTAATAAATGTAAATACATGTGATGATTCATTTGCCTAAGCCTATCTTAAGATTTTTTCCCGACACAATTTACGAACATTGAAATAAAAAAGGTTTCCATCAAAATGAATTATGGCCTATGTTACTCAGGGATAGTGTAGCTTTTTATTAGTAAAACTATTTTATCAATCGGTTCAGTAGTTCCAGAGATTACCCCCTACAAACAAACTAAGAAACAAATTGTACCTTTTTTAGTGTAGACTAGGAGAAACCCCTGCGTGCTCCGCACGGCAACCCCGATGGAACCTTCTATACACATAATCATGTTATGTTTTCTTTACAATAAAGGTGTAGGATTAATAATAACCCCAATGCTAAGATGGTAAATAATGTTAAATATTCAAATCAAATTATTTCGTATATTTTATAACAGCAGTTATAATAAAGGTTAAAAGAACCAGCAAGGCTCAGGTTTACACTTTAATGAAAACCTAACCTAAAAGTTAGAAATACAAACAATTGCTTGAATGTTTGAAATCAGCTGTTAATGGAAATATTGGAGCAAACAACTGATATCTGTTATTTTATTTTATTCTAGGCCTAACCTAGGATTATTTCCAAATAAATTTAAAAATATTGAAATAAAAAAACGTTTTTATCGAAAAGAATTCTAGCCTATATTATTCAGGGACAGTGTAGCTTTTTATTAGTAAAACTATTTTTTCAATCGGTTGAGTAGTTCCAGAGATTACCCCCTGCAGACAGGCAAACAAAAAAACAATCTTTACCTCTTTATAATATTAGTATAGACACGGAGGCAGCTATTCAACGCCTTCATATGGTAGACCGATTTCCCAAATAGTTGAAACCCTAAAACATATAAACTTAACCTTTGAAGTACGCTCGACTCACGTCAGCGGTTCAGCTGCGTGATCGAATAATTTTTACAGTATAAACTCCTGGGCATACGTACTAAACAGAATGAAACCAATAAAAACTCGCACCGTAATAAAAACCCCCGGCGTACAGAGAGTCATCCGTCAGACGATTAAACCGAATCAGCTGACGCGGATTTGAAATTTCCGCGAGATTTGATTGCGTCGTCACTGCCTCCGTGAGCGTAGTGTTTCCGTTTAATTAAGGAATTAAAAAATCAACCGTGTTCCGTTAATCACCGGAGCGACAATTATCCGACTGTTATTGCCTGTGATCAGGTTAAATAAGGTAAAAGAAATGACACAACCTACACTGCGACGCTGCGATTGGTCCGGAGCGTATGCGGGGTTGCGCGCGCACCCGGCGTTCACCCTTTATAAAAGATAGTGTTTTAGAAGTGACAAGCTCTCACGCAGCAACTACGCAGAGACCGACGTATATAACGGGCGTCTTTGGCAGCACGTGTTTTAGCGACAGAAATTTGTAAGTTTGTTTTAAATATGTTTTAGTGTTGTTACGTTCGATTGATTACATTAATAAACTTTATTACGAAACTTTTACAAAGTTCCAACTAAGTTGAATTAATTTAAAGTTTGAAATAAAATTTTCTACAGATAAATTTAAATGCCTTGTGACAATTAAAAAAAAGCACTACCCGAAATTACAATGTGTTGTGACATATTACATTTGTACAATTAATGTTTAACACAATTTAAAAAGAGATAAATTGAAAAGGGTTGTTAAAAAGGTTGTTAAAAGTGTGCATTAAACATTGAAAACCCCAAAATACAAAATAAGTATATCTGGATATTTATTGAAGGCAAAGTTATTACAAATTATGATATAAAATATAATTAAAGGTTAAATATTGCAAAATGTTTCCAAACAAAATTATCTATAAATAAAATTATTGCCTTTAACTGAGAAAAAATGCAGTGTATAAATACTAACAGAAATTAAGTGAAGTTTACTTGTTAAATAAGAAAAATGTTTTAGTAAGATATTTAAAAAAATTGGAGTGTATTAAAAAAGGGTGTTAAAAGTTTAAATTTTTTAACTAAACTGTTATTATTAAACGTTAAAAAACTTTTTTTTTAACTAAGATAAATTTATCCGGATAAGCCAAAATAGAAGATATTATATTACGAATTATGAAATAAAACACTATTAAACATTTTTAAAATAAATTTAAAAGCTTTTACCATGAGAAAAATTAAAGTTTATACAAAACTAACAGAAATAAAATGAAATTTAGTTCCGAGATTTTAAATTTGTACAATGAATGTTTAATTAAAAAATTTAAAACTAAACGAAATTTAAAAAGAGATAACTTGAAAAGAGGAAAACTGAATTTAACTTAAATTTTATTAACACGTTGAAAAACTCGAAATAAATATATCCGGATAAGCCAAAGAAGAAGTTATTACAAATTATGAAATACAAAATAATTAAAGGTTAAGGCATAGAAACATTTTTCTGAAAAAGTATCTCGTAATAAAAGGCTTTTACCATGTGCAAAATAAAGTATATAAAAAAATAACCGAAATTAAATTAATATTTCCTGTGTAATATTTAAAATATTTTGGAGTACATTAAAAAAAGTTGTTTCAACTTTGAATTTAACTATAATGTTAGTGTTAAACGCTAACAAACAGTAATTTTTTGAGAACTGAGGTAAATTTAACTGTATAAGCCGAAGGCAATGTTATTACAAATTATGAAATAAAACATCGTAATCAATGGTTTTAACCTTAACTTTCTGGAAAAATTTGCTGCATATAAATTTAAATTCTTAATGACAAATTAAAATGTAATAAAAAACTGCCTGAATTTAAATGAAATTTTCCTGAGAAATATTAAAAATGTATAGTAAAATATTTAACAAAAGTTGTTAAAGCTGTGAATTTAACTTTTTTTAAAGTTGAAAAAACTATTTTTTGAGAAGTAAGAACTAAATTTCAAAAACCAGGGTGTTCGCGTTAAATTACGCTTACAATACGTACAAGGAAAATATACATAGTCTTAGCTTCAATTATTTACTAAGTGAATTATGAAAACAAAACAGTAATCGTACATATATAAATACATATATTATACATGTTCACAAACATATTTAAACATACATACTCTTACAGTCTGTATACAATATAAGTAGGTTACAACAATACATTTAACCAACACTCACAACAGTAAAATAACAATTTCCAAGTATCTCAACATCAGAGTTAGTATACCAAACACTCAAAAAAGGGTTTACATTTTAACTAGGAAAGCTCCGGAGAAGTTTAAAAACTTAATATATTGCACGCTGAAAAAAAAGTTATTACAAATTATAAAATACAACAAATTAAACAAAATAAGGTTAAAACATAATTAACATTTTCTAAAAAAAATTTACAAATAAATTTAAAGGTTTTGTCCAGTTGAATAGTTAAAATGTTAAAAAAAACTATCCAAAATTACATGAAACTTTCTTGAAAAATATAAAAAATGTAGATTAAAATTTTAACAAAATTGAACTAAGTAAAAATTTGAAAGAAAGAAACTATTAAAAACAGTGAATGTAACCGTTTTTGTTAGAGCAGTATAGCCTTAGTGATTGATTTTATAGTACGTGATTTATTTTATAGAATTTGTACTTGCCTGAACAATTAATTTTAAGAATAATTCGACCACGCAGCTGAACCGCTGACGTGAATTGAGCAGGAAAATTAAGTTTATATAGGCCTGTGTTTTAGGGTTTCAACTAACGATTTGGGGAATAGGTCTACTCGCGACGGTGTTGAACCTCTGTGTACGACGTATATTAGTAGAATGTGTTTGCGCCTAAAATTCTATCTTCGACTCACGCGCTCCTTCGTTACAGTCTTAGCACCTCGATCTTGTGGCCTTGGGTTATAAAGTTCACTTCGCTCGCAGCGTAAAAACTCATCCGTCGGCCTTGGCTAAGAAAATAAAATCCACCACGTGGCTTTGAACCGGGGACTTTTATGGTATTTTACGTTTAGATCGATTTTGGGGGAACCAAGCGAGCTATAAGGTCGCGTAAAAAAACAAAATGTGCAGAACAATATCCTACATTTATATCTTTAGAAGAAACTCTTAAAATAAAAAAAAACTCATTGTCGTAGGAAAAATAAAAAAAAATAGTTACTTCCGGTCAAAAAACCCCCGTATTGGGAGTATCTTCAATACACAATGCATTGCGTGCTTCGCACGCCATTTCACGGTAAAATCCACCACATGGCTTTGAACCGTGTACTTTTATGGTATTTTAAGTTTTGATCGATTTTTGGGGAACCAAGCAAGCTATAAAGTCGCGTAAAAAAACAAAATGTGCAGAATAACATCCTACATTTATATTTGTAGGATACACTCTAAAAAAACATTCATTGTCGTAGGAAATCTCTCAAAATGTAGTTACTTCCGGTGAAAAACGTGCTTCCGGTTGTTGGATTCTTTTGGCTAACGAACTCCTCCGAGCGACGTAGCCAACCAACGTGTATACGAAATTTGAACCAAATCGGACTTAAAATGCGGCCGCTAGAGTGCGAACAGATATATATATATATGTATATATACATGTATATGAATTTCAATAACACCCCAAAAAGTGTTTGGAGGACCATGATCGATTTACTACTCCCGACCTTAGGCCTTACCATAGGGGTCACTGTAATTTTCCTATGAAAATTCGCTAATAAACACTTCAAGTTTTCTGCCTTTTCGCCTTTCTGTCAAATAAGAACATTGTCGAACAGTTTGTCACTTTACATAATTTAAATTGTAAAAAATTGCAAATTTAACTACATAATGTACACGAAACACATTCGTATTTGAATTTATGTCACATAGAGTGATTGTCAAATATGAAATTAGAAATTAGTTAAGGTAAGTTTATACACTGGTACACAATGTATGAGACACAGGTGAAATTGACAAATCACGATACGCCTTTCTCACCAAGTTGTATTTCATACAAGTCCTCATACTTGTGTGCCTGTGTATTGTACCTTTAGACAGCTGTTTTGTACGATTTAAATTATGCACTGTGACTAAGTGTACTGCAATGATCTAATGGATGGGGCCGACAGGCAGACGGCTGTAAACCTAAGAAAGAGTGTTTATATTGTTATTGCAAGTAAACAAACATTCTATGAATTTATCGTAAGCGAATGTTATTATTAAACACATTTTTGTGAACCAAGATACATTTTAAAAGGTCAAGTCAATTACAAATTATGAAATATAACATTGTAATTGAAAGTTAAATGAAAAAATGATCTACAAATAAATGTAAAAGCCTTGACAGGGTGAAAATTTTAAATTTATAAAAACACTACCCAAAATTGAGAGCAATTTTATTACAAATTATTGAAAATGTACTGTGAAATTTTTAACTAAATCGAAGCGAAGATAAATTGAAAGAAAATTGTTAAACACTGTAAATTTAACTTTACCAAAACTGTATGCAATTAAACAAGGAAATATTCATGAAAGCTATGAAATTAAAAATCGTTCAAAATGTAAGTCAAATTAAACAATGTTATGTAGGAATGTTGTAATAACTTACACGTTTAAGGTATTGAACTAAAGGACCTAAAAAATCGAAATTTGTACATTTTATAAATGTATAGCACAATATAATTTTTATAGAGTTATAGATTAAAGTTCATTGAAAAAACTACACGCCTGTAAAATCGTCCCAACTGTAATAATGGTTATGAAATTTTAATAGTTTAATATATTAAAATTTAAAGCACTTCCTTTCATTTTGTTTAATATCATAAGTTAAAAAAAAAATTGATACATTTTTATCTTATCAAGTATCCTTTGTTCGTTTGTGCTTAACCTTTATCAAAATAAAATTGTAAAACAAAATGCAATTTTTTCAAAATTGTTTTTTTTTTTTTTTAACACAAAATGTGTTTAATTTACATTGGTAAAAACGATTGTTATAAGGTATTAGTTGGTGGCAAAAGGTTTGTGAGTGAAACATGTAATTGCCAAAGTGAAGTTATTTAAAAAAATAATTCGATCGCGCTGCTGAACCGCCTATTTGAGTTGAGCCGATTACAGAAATTAAGGATTTCAATAAAATATTTTGGAAATTGATCTAACATTGAAGACGCTGAAAAGCTGCCTGCGTGTACGAAATATATAAAGTAAAATTGGTTTTACCAGAAGCACGTTTTTTGACCGTATGCCATAATTTTTTGAGCTTGTACTAGAATGAAATATTTTTGGGGTTTTATATACAAAAAAATATAGGATAGCCTATTATTCTACATATATTTTGTTTTTTTTAACACCTTATAGCCCGTCTGGTTCCCACAACATCGATCAAAAAATTAAATATCATAAAAATTCCCGGATAAAATCCACTTGGAGGTTTTGCCATCACTAAGCGGATGTGTCCTATGTGAGCGAAGCAGTACATAAACCGAGGTTTCCCTTGAGAGTTTAATGAAGTAAAGCGTGAGCCGGGGCTGAAGGTTGAGGTGCAAACCCATTCTACTAACTTATTTCATACACGTAGGCACTATTAAGTATAAACTTAATTTTTAAAATTCCCTCAACTCACGTCAGCGGTTCAGCCGCTTATCGAATTATAATTTCATTTATTTTAAATACATGTATGAAATGTAAAAAACAATCAATTATAAAAACTAAGTATGTTTAAGAGAGAAAATGTATTTATTAATTTGAAAAAAACCGTTAAAACCACATAGTTTCTTAACGAGATCCCAGATTTTTGAAGTTTTAAATTTTAAACGGCCGTCTTATTATCTTTTAAATGTTTTGGATAAAAACAAATCCACATAAAGTCTTTGTTTCTGGTGTAACGCATAACACTTAAGAAAATGTTTGTATATTAAATTTGTCTAATATACCGGGTGTCCCACGAAGAGGTCCCTATTTTTGAATTAATATATTAGATGCACCGAACACTCTACAAACCTAAAACTCAACAGTCCTAACATACACATATGTAAAAAAAATACACCTGAGTATCAGTTAATTCTGACACATTAGGACAAAATGGCGGGATATCAAAGAAATAGTACCTTTTCGTTAAAATAGTTTTATTTGCTTAAGTGTTACAACATAATTATTGAATTTTAACGATGTTACTAAGCACTAAATAACGTCAACCTTCTCTAAAGGTTTAGAACTAAACGTCAGCCTTAGAAGGTTTAGTGCAATGTTTAGCACTAAATAAACCTTCTCCTTCAAAAAGCCCCACAGAAAAAAGTCACAAACAGTCAAGTCTGGAGACCTTGGGGGCCAGTTCATGAAGCTGCTGCCACGACCTATCCAACGGTTAGGAAGATTTTGGTCCAAAACTACTTTGGCCACATTAGCATAATGCGGAGGAGCTCCATCCTGTTGGAAAAAAACGTCTTTCATCTCAGGCTGAGAAAGATGAGGAAGTATGTGATTGCTTAAAACTGATGCATACCTTTCTCCAGTCATTGTTTGTCGGGATATGTCATACGACAAAACACCATCCTTGGTAACAGCAGCCCAAACTGTTATACCTGTTGATTTTAATTTCTCTTCTTGTAAGATATGTGGATTTTTTGTGTTATAGTAATGACAATTATGCCTGTTTACAGTTCCTGTTCGATAAAATGTCGCTTCATCTGAAAACACGATTCCTTCATGCCATTTGCTATCTACGTCAGTCTTTTCAATTATTTTCGAACAAAATTCCAATCGTCTGTCAGGATCATCTTCAAGCAGTCCGTGAACTAAATGAGTTTTATAATGTTTGATTTTGTTCTTTTTGGCATACCTTTGGACAGATGACTTCGGTATCCCTGTAGCAGATTCCACCTTTCTTACTGAATTAGGCGTATTTGGAAATTCCATGAAAGCAGCACATACGATTTCTTCACTTTCTATGTAGGAGGATCTATGATATTTTTTTTTGTATTGACCCCGTTTCTAGTAGGATAGTCTTCCACTTACGAATAGATTTCCTTGACGGTGGAACTACACCTGGGTACCTTTCCCTAAAACACCTTATTGCTTCATAATCATTTTCAAAGGCAATAGCCCAGAAACAACATTTCACTTTTTGCTCAGTTGAAAACGGCAATTTACATAAGACACTTTACAATGCAACTTAAATAACAAATGCCAATGTTTATTACCAAATATGTTCATTGTTGTGGATACACGCAGTCAGCTGATAGATTTAAAATAGTCTAAACAGCTGTAGCTGTTGATATTCTAAATAAAAGTAGGTTTACCCTTAAAATACGATTGCTGATTTTGTTGTTTATCCGCCATTTTGTTTGGGTCAGTCAGAATTAACTGATACTCAGGGGTATTTCTTTTACATATGTGTTAGTCACGACTGTAGAATTTCGAGTCTGTAGCGCGCTCTATACGTTTGTGATATCAATTCAAAAATAGGGTCCTCTTCGTGGGACACGCGGTACTTAAATTTATTGTAAAATTCACTTCTAGTACCGGGAAACCGATCTACAATCTGGTGGGATTCTGACTGGATTCAATAATAGTGAATAAAAAAAAGCATTTTCAAGTGTTCATTTGAATGAATTTTGTTAGCACTTAAGTAGTAAAATAAGTAGTATATTAAATATATTTTTTCGTAATAAATAATTAAATTTAAAAATTTATATTTGCTTTAAATTTATATTTATATATAATAAAAATAAATGTATATTTCGGTTTATATTTCAAAAGTTGGCAAAACCGATAGGTAGTTAAAATAAAGCACCGTGTTCAAAGAGGAAATACTGTATAACTGAGTAAATTCCAACCATCTATAGGCCTACATATAAATAACATTGAAGTAGTGCCTGTCTGTGATTTAAAAATATAAGCTTTTTTCTAAGTTCAATATGGTTATTCACACACACTCAAAACTCAAACAGACATTTATAATATGTTTTGTCTGTCTGTCTGTTGTTTGGCCGGGTTTATCTCCGGAACAGCTGAACCGATTTTGACGAAACTTTCGTTAATTCGTAAAGGGATTTTCGGAGAATATTTTAGGCTAATTTTTATTCCGAAAATATTTAAATTCCTTAAAAAACTTTTTTTTTAAATTATGGACACAATTAGGGATTTTGTGGTCAAATGTTGGGAATATATTGCGTGTTTATTTTGATCTATGTCCTACATTTTGTACAGTTCACAACTACCCCCTCCCCCCCACTAGCCAACTTGTATCCAATTGCTTCTGTCCTAATAAATCATAATTCCGTAAATCATCATTTGTAATAAAATTGATACAATATACAATATTGTATGTGTGCATTGGCATCACCATATGTCACCGCAGGGTTTGGCGAGCGAAGCGAAAAGAGGCAGAGCCCCTAGAAATGAATATAATCACAAAGTAAAAACTATGTACAGACGTAAAGCAGCTCTTTTACAAATTTACAATTTTAGGAAAATTGGCAGACAAAATTTGTAGTTTAACAGATTCCTTGGGACAAAAACCATTGCATAAAAAATCTCGAGGAAGTTCTTCGAGGAGTTATAAGATATATTATATTTACAAATATGCAATTTCCGGAAAACTCGTAGAAAAAGTTTTTTTTAACTCTTTACTAAGTCCAAAATACTCTTTGGGGAAAAACCATTGTACCAAATTTCGAGGAAATCCTTAGAGCCATTTTCGATAAAATATTTACAAGTATAAAATTTTTAGTCATTTAAGAATATAATATATTTACTTCTATAGTTATTTTTGTTGTTAAAATATAGCAAATTGACTTATATTGAGCGTTTCCACAACTAGACTACTTTTAAATTGTTCATTTCTTTAGTTCTTAATATATATTTTTATCTTAGTAAATCTTTATACACGTCTTTTATAAAAGTCACTTTTAATCAAATTAATAAAGTTTAATTTTTACTTCACTAAAGCTACTTTTGTGCCATCCAATATTCCCATTGTAAATTTTACAATAGCTTTGTATCTTCAAAACGTATTGCAATTCGGAGTTGGTAATATCAGGGGGAGTTTTAAAGGTTTACGGATAGGACGCGTGAAAGGTTTTATTGAGTATCTAGTCACCATGGCAACGGCGATCCATTGTTGGAACCTAAAAGAGCGATTGCAAATTCTCCTTTCTGTTGCGTATATTTTAAAAGGAATACTGTTGAGATATTCAAAGTCGAATGGTGTATTCTTGGTACTTTATGTAGTATTTTTCGGTGTGTATGCTTTGGCTTAACTGAGTCAGTCTTGCAATCGCAAAATTGTAATGAGTGTAAACTCTAAATAAGAAAATCCGCTTTAGCCGAGCGGTCTTGCCAAAAACAGTACATCAAACTCATAGTTATTTTCATCGAACATGTAGGAATGAGTTACAATAATGAAACTTATACAGTTTTGTTAAACAAAATAACGAAGTTGTATGGCACAAATTACCAGTATGTCGGTTCTACAATTGTTAATCAAACTAAAAGTTTCACTAATTTAATTTTAATTCGGTTAAAACTGAATAAAATTGACGATGACTTTAGAGTGTTAAGATTTGAATTTTTATTTTACATAAAGTCTTTTTTAAACAAAAAACGAAGTTGTATGGTACAAATTGACAATATGTCGGTTCTATAATTGATAATAAAACTAAAAGTTTTACCATTTTAATTTTAATTCAGTTAAAAACTAAATAAAATTTACTATAACTTTAGAGTTTAAAGATTTGAATTTTTATTTTACATGAAGTCTTTTTTAAGCATTTTATTGTTTTGCCGCTCTGGGGGAATGAGCGCGTTTGAATTCGACCTCATGTGTTCATTTTTAGGCCAATCTGTGGAGAGTTTATTATTTTAACAAGTAATACATTAAAAACAAGTTTCTATAAATTAGCATTCTGTTATTTGTTAGTATCTCTTTAAATTAGCTGCTCTCCAACATTGAAAACAATAGTTTATTTGGTTATTTTTCTTAGATTAGAAATGTAAAAGAAACAAGTGTATACTAACTACTTAGCTATTCAGTAATTTTGCAAAACTGTTGTTTTTTGCCACGACCACATAATTGTTTTTCAATTACAAATTCAGGTTAAGTTTTTCCAAGAAATGTACCACATTCATATTTGAAACAAAACATTGTGCGAGGAAAGCCAAAACAGTTTTTATTTTGTAACTTTAGGGCGCCTACCATGACCAGGAACGCCTACCCTTAATATCCTTGACTAATTTTAATTCCACACATTTTATTTCTGAAAACATTGCATTTCGTTTCATGAACTCTAAATTGTAAAACAAAATTGCATGGTGATAGTTACGCACAACCGCTAAAGCTAAGATAAACTTTTTTCGAAATTCATTTTTACCTATTATATTAAAATAGGAGAATACTTTAAATTTCAATACATTAAAGTCTTAAATGTTTAAAATGTAACTGGCTGTGTGCCCGTGATTTGGTTCGGTATATACTTTTGAACATCAATAACTTAACTAAGGTTTATATAATAAGCCTAACTTATAGTTAATATCGAATATTAATACACAAATAATAAACGGCATCATGAAAGTGACACATACTTTCTCAAAACACCAATTTGTTTTATTTGTAAGAGTAATTTTACCATAAAAATCCATAAAATAAAGAAAAACCAAATTTTTTCAAAAAAGGCTCGAGCGATTTTGATTAAAATTTTATAGTTTATAGTACTTGAGGTCCCTAATATTTAGCGTTTTGCCAACTTTCTAAACATAAATTAAAAACTCATTGTTTAATGTAATTAGACGAAAGAAAACCATAAACAAGAAAGTAAATGCACCTAGAGAAACAACTACTTATTTTCAAAGTAAATATTTAAAAGTATACTTTATACTTTGTTTTTCTAACAGAGAAATGAAAAAAAATTAAAATCAAGAAGTTCTGTTGCTTTGAGAAATAAAATATTAAAACAAGGATTTTATCCTGATTCTTTTGTTGATTTATCAGTAGAAATTCTTTAACAAAAGATACGGGAAGTAACAGTTGGAGCTACATTGTAGTGGGAATTAAGTGAATAAAAGATGATATTGTCGAAAGAAATATTTACATTTATAGTAAGTCGAGTTTAAATAGTAACAATTTGTAGTGGGACGTTTCCTTAGCACTCGATGGAATACCATTTATAATTATGTCTCAAGATAATTTTTACTTTATCATATTGACTTTAGCGTTCTTTCGTTAACAATTTTTGCTATGAAAAATCACACAGATTGGATTTGCAGAACAAGAAACCTTCGAAACACATTGTTTTAGGTGCCTCTCCGTAATTTATGAAAGTAGGCTTAAATCACAAAACTTTCGCCAACCAGGCAGCGTGTGATCATTGAGTGGTCTTTTAAATGCAATGAAACTTGTCGACTAACATTCTGTATTTGTGCCCCTTATAATTTTACAGGAAAAAAATAGGGTTATAAAAATGTAAAAACGTACTTTCAATAACACTTACTAAACACATTATGATGATTTTGAAAATATAGGGAAAATAGTTTTTATAATTTCTTCTTAATAATTTGCCATCCATGGGGGATTAAAAAATAAAAAAAAAAAAACATATATGTACAGATTTACACACACAAGTTAGTTAAAACCTTTTCTACAACATCATATTCATTTAGGAGGGACAGTTTAATGAAAATGTGAAATAGAAAATCTCATTCAAATTACTTTCTGTCTTGTTATTATGTTTATTGTTATAGTATTTCTTTATGTATGTTTGATTTTATCTCCAACGTTTGTAATATATTCTTAAGGAGTCATAGGCGCACACTAAGAAAGGATTTAAAAAAAATTAAACCGTAAAAATAGTGAAAATTCGTTTGGAAGCTTAGCAAGATATATTTGTTTAGTTTCATTACCATAACGACCAACATAGCGAATATATAATCAATTTATTATTCTTCACAACCAACAGGTTAGATTAACAACTAAAAGCATACAGGAACAAAAATCAACGAACAATATTGACTGTATTATACTTCAAGTCAAACATCTGTTGTTACATGTTATATTTTAAGTAAAACATCTGATTTGGACGAAAACTTAACATAATTTTAGGTTAAGCCTACAATGAACCAAAACACGTTTATTAGCAACCAATTTGGCAAATTTAGAACCAGGTTGAGGTAAAAGCAAACAAAAGGATTACTGTATTATAAGTCAAACATCTGGTGTTATATTTTATCATTTTGTTTGTAATATCAAAATTTCCATGAAATGTTTATTATTGATTATTTTTATATTAATGGTGAAATTACAACGCATCCCGCAATTCGAATTATTGGGGATGGTCGTGTCTATTTCGATCTCTGTCTTACATTAGCTATGTACAGGTCACCGCTGAATCGTAATTTCCGTGAAAATATCAGAGTATACATTAATCGGTTTGCATTGGATTTACCATATGTCAACGATTGGTCAACATTTACCCCGGTTGGTGAGCGAAGCGAACAGTGGTGGATCCTCTAGTTTATTCATAGTTTTGTTACTTAAATTTTGTTTTCTTTCTTGCATGTTATTAGTATGTTGTAAGTAATTTTGTTTTTATAATTTACTAGTGAACCCAGCAATACTTCGCTATTGCTTGATTTAATTTAAAGGGTAGTAAAGTTATTCCATTTCATGGGTTTTATGCCGCCATATTTAGCCATTCCATATTATAAGATCTAGGTAACAAAAGATCTGCAAATTCATACAGGATATACTTTTTGAAATTAAAAAATCATTAATTAACGCCCTAAATATTTCAATATTGATTCGTTTCTGCGAGTACTAATCTGAAACATTGGTGAAATCTTTTGCCAGCTCTCTCTAACAAAGCATTTCCAGACCTATGAATATATGAACATTTTTAGTATTTTTTGCTAGTGGAATCAGCTCAGAAAATGCTCGAAACATTATGCAAATAACTTATTAGTTTAGCTCATTATAACTTTGAAATATTTTGTTTTTAGAGTAGTTGTTGAGGTATTGTTTTTATTGAGATTGTTTTTAGGTATTGTTGACAACTACCAAGAAATACTTTTCCCTTTTTTTGTTAATATCTCTGTTATCCTTTGAGCTACAGACAAAATAAAAACAACATTGTTTGCCATTAAAAAGGTAAACATTTTTGTCTCTTATACATTTTTTGTTAAGTTAGCGGTTTTTGAGATATTTGATATTAAAAATTATAAACAGCCGCCATTTTGAAAATATTTAAAATAATGTTCTAATTTTTCGTACAGTGATAAAAGGTTACGCAAAAAATAGGTATACAAAGTTTGAGCTCAAAATCTTTCCTGCTTCCAAAAATTTTAAGTATTTTGTAAAAATTACATACAGACAGACAGCAAACGAATAAAGATAGGACACATGTTGTATTGCATTATTTGCTTGTTTTTAGCAGATAAATACGTTCGTGAAGTTTCGGACAGTCGAAGCTGGACATCCTGTATATATTATGTAACAACCAAGGTTTGAATTGAATTAAAATAGAGTAAGCCTTTTTAGTTGATTTTCGTTTTTGCTTGCTTTAAGTTGGTCAATCTAACCTAAAAAACTGTTGGTTTTGAAGAATAATAAACTGATTATAAATGCTAAGTAACGTTGCTATTGTAATGAATGTAAACAAACATGTGTTACTAAGCATTTTATTAGAACAGCTGGTCTTGAGTCCATACAAAAGAGGCTGTTTATTTTTTCCAAATTTGAAACTTTTCGGAAAAATTTTCAAAATTTTCTTTACATAAAAACCTAGTTCGGACTATTACGAACATTTTAAAACAAAAATAGCCAAATTGGTCCAGCCGGTCTCAAGTGATGTGCTTACAAAGGAACAGCAATTTATTTTTATTATATTACTAGTGGACCCGGCAATGCTTCGCTATTGCTTTATTTAATTTTAAGGGTAGTTATCAAATTTCATTCTTTTGACTTAAGTTATTGAATTGCAAATGGTGTTTATGTCAACAATTTATATAAACAATATTTTAAACAGCATATATGTAAGTAAATAGATATGTAACAACCGATGTTTGAATTGAATTATAATACAGTAAGCATTTTTCGATGATTTTTATTTGTGTTGTTTGGCAATCTAACCTAAAAAAGCTGTTTTGGTTTTTGAAGAATAATAACCCGATTATAAATTAGAGAAATTGGTTTAAATAAAAGTGTTTTGGTTCATTGTAGGCCTAACCTAAAATTATGTTCAGTTTTTGATCCATAACAGTTGTTTTATTTATAATAATATGTAACAACCGATGTTTAAATTGAATTATAATATAGTAGGCCTAAGCATGTTTTATTGATTTTTGTTTGTGTTTGCTTTTAATTTGTCAATCTAATCTAAAAAGCTATTGGTTTTGAAGAATAATAAACTGATTATAAATTTGCTAAAGTTGCTATGGTAATGAATGTAAACAAACATGTGTTACTAAGCATTTTATACGAACAGCTGTTTTTGAGCGCTATGGTCTAAACAAAAGAGGCTGTTTAGTTTTTTCCAAATTTGAAACTTTTTCGGGAAACTTTTCAAATTTTTCTTTATATAAAAACCTATTTCGGACTATTACGAACATTTTAAAACAAAAAATTGCCAAATTGGTCCAGCAGTTCTCAATTGATGCGATTTCAAAGAAACAGCAATTCATTTTTATTATATAGATGAGCAATATATGGGCTCTACGTTCAGGAGATGCTAAGTGTTATCGCATTAAAACACAACAATGAATTTAAATCAAGTACTTTGAAATAATTTACACGAATTAAATGTATAATATATGACGTTTTAAAATCGTAACTCAGACAAACATCTCCAAGATGTTTATCAAAAACAATTACACAATACTAGATGTAAATAGAATATGTGAATATAATCTACTCAAATTAATTTTCCCTTCATACCTATTAACTACCAGAACGTTTTGGAAGTACAAAATGCTTTAATTGTAGTTAATCCTTATCTATTTTCACTTTATAGAAACCTTTTTTTTTAGTTCACTATGTTCTATGCAAAGGGATTTAAAGTTTTTCACGTGCGACTTTGTTTTAAAAAGGAGAGCTTTGCGAAAGCTAAGACAAGCTTAAAGAAGAAGATAAGTAAAAACAACCTTAGAGACACTGAGAAAGAAAATTCAAACCTAACTCTCAAGTAGTCCACATTTATGTAATAGTCAAAATACAATTTGTATAACCTTTACAAATGTTTATTCTGACATTAGGCATAATTAATTTGTGTGTAAAGAAATTATTACGACACGGTTCTAAAAATAGAACACATAAACCTAGTCGAATGGGTGTTTGTTTGCCTTCTAGAATAAAAATACTAAAAATAGACATTAAAATAAGAGAGAAACAATTTATAATACTTATATAATAAAATTACATGTATTTGTAGTGGATTTTAGCGAAACATGAGCTATTGCAGTGACCCTTTTGGTGAGACTTAATGTCGGGAGTAGTAAATGAGCACCAATAATGGTTCCCAGAATACGTTTTCGGATGTAACAAACCTTATATGTATATTTGTATATGTGTTCGCATTTTATGTAAATTTTGTACACACGGTTTTATAAGTTGCTCGGTTGAGTTCGTTAGCAAAAATATCCTTGAAACGTTTTTGAGTTTTACCTAATATAACAAATATAGGACATTATTCTGATAATTTTGGGATTTTTACACGATCTTATTGCAAATCTGGTTTCTCCTAAATCGATCAAAATGTAAAATACCACAAAACTAACCCCGCATTATCCCGTTTATCTCGCGAAGCCGGGGCTGGAGGCTGAGGTGCAAACAAATTCTACGAATATATTTCGAACAAGGAGGCAGCTATTCAGCGCCTTTCTGAGTAGACCAATTTCCCAAATACCAATTGAAACCGTAAAACGTATAAACCTAATTTTGGAAATTCGCTCAACTCTCGCCAGCGGTTCATCCGAGAGGTCGAATTATCTATTCTCCATTTATATAATTTGTAATACATAGAAGAACAAGAAGGATTGTTTCGCTAACTTGTTTTTACTCGCTTTATAATTATAAATATAGTCCTGTAGGAATGATAGGATTTGCAGTGAATATTAAGGTAAGATCTAAGGTCGGAAGTAGTAAAAGAATAAAGATCATGGTCCCTAGAACATGTTTTGAGGTGTCATTTAAAATTGTAGCCTATATATATATATGTATAAATGTGAACACTCTAACGGCCGCATTTTACGTCCAATTGGTCAAAATTTGGTACACACGTTGGTTGCTTCAAGTCGCTCAGACGAGTTAGCCGAAAAATCCAACAAACGGAAGGAAATTGTGTTTGAGATTTTTCGTACTAGAAAAAAACGTTTTGGCGTTTTATATAAACAAAAATGTAAATTTATATAGCCCGTCCGGTTCTCCCAAAAACGTTCAAAACGTAAAATACCGTAAAAGTACCCTAGAAGTATTGTAAAAAGCGAGTTTGCCCGCTGTGAGCGAAGCGAAACAGTAAATAAGTAGAGGAAGCAAGGTCAAAATGCCAGTAAACTCACAATATTTACCCGATATGTTTTCATTCATATTTTTTTAGAGCGAATCTGTTGGTACTCGTACTAGTCTTTACTAATATTATAAAGAGGTAAAATTTGTTTGATCGTTTGTTTGTATGTAGGGGGAAATCTCTGGAACTATTGAACCGATTGAAAAAATAGTTTTACTAATAAAAAGCTACACTATCCCTGAGTAGCGTAGGCTAGAATTCATTATGATAAAAACAATTTTCCTTTCAATAATGTTTAGGTTAGGCCTAGACTGATGAATCAACACATGTATTTACATTCATTACCGTAGCAACCAATTGAATAAAATAACAGATAAAACACCTGTTTTCTCCAATATTTCCATTAACAGCTGATTCCAAACTTAAAAGCAATCATTTGTATTTCTTACGTTTAGGTTCGGTTTTTCTGAAAGTGTGGACCTGAGCCTTGCTGGTTCTTTTAACCTTTATTATAACTGCTGTTATAAAATGTACGAAATAATTTGATTTGAACATATTTTAACATTATTTACCGTCTTAGCTTTGGGGTTGTTATTAATCCTACACCTTTATTATATTGAAAACATAACATGATTATGAGGTATATAAGGTATATAAGGTTCCAACGGGGTTGGCGTGCAAAGCGCAGGGGTTTCCCCTAGTATATCATAAATTAAACATTTTATAATATGAACTAAGATAAAAACTATTGAAGCGTATAATTCAAAATGTGTATTAGAAGAGATTAAACAGTAAAGTATTAGTAACTGGAAAACGTCATACAAAAGGGTTTTTCTATCTGTCTATGTACAAGTGACGCTAGTATAGTATACTGAAGTTAATTACCGCTTTTTATATAGTAAAGGATTATCAGAAGGGTTTAAAACTACAAAAGATAATCTTTTTCCATATCCACTTTGTAGAAACTTTTTCAGTTCGCTATTGTTCCATGTAAAAAGGAATTAAAGTACACTATTTGATATCAAGTTTAAAAAAAGAGAGCTTTGTGAAACTGAGATACGAGTTATTGAGAAAGAGAATACGAATGGAAAGGAAAAAGATTCGTAATAGTTTTTGACAAAGCTAGCTCTAGCCTGTTCTACATTTATGCAAGGATTACTCAAAAATTGTTAATAGAATTTTAATGAAACATTGCTGAATGAAATGGGTTATAATTACATATTGAGCTCAACTTGGAATAAAACTTGGACATAGAATAACACTTATTAGTTCGAACGCGTTTCAACGACCAAGTCACGGTCTTCAAATATGAACGAGCTACGATAGTAAAACTACAACACCTAGTTTGAGTTGTAGTTTGATAATTCTAGTAAGTGCAGCACTGAAGATGGCGACATTATCGTTGAAACGAGTTTGAGTTAATAAACGTATTAGTTTTATGATTCTGTGTTCAAGATTGTGTTTAAACTGTTTTCAGCGAATTTCCATAGGAAAGGTGAGCTATTGCAGTGACTCTGGTGAGACTAAAGGTCGGGAGTAGACAATGAGCACCGATCATAGTCCCCAAACAAGTTTTGTGGTGTCATTAAACGTGGTATATGTATATAAGTGTTCGCTCTCAAACGGCCTCATTTTACGTCAGATTTCTTCAAAATTCGGTACACACGTTAGTTTCTCAAGTCGCTCTGACGAAAAATGCAACAACCGAAAGCCCATTTTTTGAGGGAAGTAAATTTGTCTTACTAGAATGACTTGTTTTTAGAGTTTTATCCAAGACAATAAATATAGGAGATTATTCTGTACATTTTGTATTTTTTACACGACCATTTAGTTCCCAAAAATCGGTCAAAACGTAAAGTATCCTAAAAGTACCATACAAAATTAGTATTTCGGACACCGCCTGAACCGGGGCTGGAGGCTGAGGTGCAAACAAATTCTACTAAATTATACTAACGGGTTTGAAAATTTTTGAAAAACAACCCCCTTTTTGGCCTAAAAACCCCCAAAAAATTAGTTATTATTTTTTTATAAAAAACTGCTATAACGATTTTGATCAAATTTGGCTTATTTGTAGCCTTTAATGTACCCTCCCATAAGCAAAAAACCGCATCTTTCTAAAAAATCTCTTTTTAGCTAACAATAATAACAACTGATTTTTGGGTTTTTTATGCCATAAATGGGGTTGTTTTTCAAAATTTGTCAAAACATTTTCGTACATCTATACAGGCCTAATTGACGTGTTTGGTGCAAATTTGTTCGAAATCGATCGAATAGTTTTCTCTATAGCTAATAATAATAATATGTATTAGTTAATCTCCTATTTAAAGAACTCTCCTACCCCTCCTACAATTATGAAGTCACAGTGAATCTGTTTAATAATTTAAATATGTTTGTGAGAAAGTATGTGCCAGTTCCTGGTATCGTTTATTTTATATGCAGGCTTTCAATATTCAGCGCCTTCATGAGTAGACCAATTTCGCAAATAGTTGGTAGAAACTCTAAAAAAAATAAACTTAATTTTGGACATTCGCTCAGTTTAGGTCAACTGTTCAGAATTATGATATTATTTCATATTTGTTTAAAATTATTTTGTTCACATTAGTCGAACTCTATTATTATTTATTAGGAAAACCCGCTGCGTGCTCCGCACGCCAACCCCGTTGGGACCTTCTATACACATAATCATGTTATGTTTTCTTTATAATAAAGTTGTAGGATTAATAATAACCCCAAAGCTAAGATGGTAAATAATGTTAAATGTTCAAATAAAATTATTTCTTATATTTTATAACAGTAGTTATAATAAAGGTTAACAGAACCAGCAAGGCTCAAGTATACACTTTAATAGAAACCTAACCTAAAAGTTAGAAATATAAATAATTGCTTCAAAGTTTGTAATCAGCTGTTAATAGAAATATTAAAGAGAACATATTTTATCTTTTCTTTTATTCATTGGTTGCTATGGTAATAAATCCAAATACATGTGTTAGTTAATCGTTCTAGGCCTAACCTAAGAATGTTTTCCGACTTAATTTACAAATATTGAAATAAAAAATGTGTTTATCAAAATTAATTATACCCTATGTTTCTCAGGGATAGTGTAGCTTTTTATTAGTAAAACTATTTTTTCAATCGGTTCAGTAGTTCCAGAGATTACCCTCTACATACATACAAACAAACAAACTTTACCTCTTTATAATATTACTAGGGGAGACCCCTGCTTGCTCCGCAAGCCAACCCCCAACGGAACTTTCTAAAAACATAATGTTATGTTTTATTTTTAATAAAGGTGTAGTATTAATAATAACCTCAAAACTAAGATGGTAAATAATGTTAAATGTTCAAATCAAATTATTTCTTATATTTTATAACATCAGTTATAATAATGGTTAAAAGTACCAGCAAGGCTCAGGTCTAAACTTTAAAACCCTAACCTAAAAGCTAGAAATACAAAAATAATTGCTTTAAATTTTGAAATCAGCTGTTAATGGAAATATTGGAGAGAACATATATTTTATCTGTTATTTTATTCATTGGTTGCTATGGTAATAAATCTAAATACATGTGTTGGATAATCTGTCTATTCGTAACCTAAGAATTTTTTCCGACTTAATTTACTAGTATTGAAATAAAAAATGTTTTTGTCAAAATGAATTATAGCCTATGTTACTCAGGGATAGTTACGATTTTTATTAATAAAACTATTTTTTCAATCGGTTCAGTAGTTCCAGAGATTACCCTCTAAATAAAAACACAACATTTTTACCTCTTTATAATATTAGTACAGATTCTATTTATTTTTTCCACACTAAAATAGAAAACCTAGTTGTTTCTCTATCAATTCCGTATTTAAATCACATGTATAATTAAAACAGGCGATTTGTTTTAGTCCAGAAAACTCCAATTAAACTTTTTCAATTCCCATTAAACATTTCCCATGCTGAACGGAATACAGACAGTCGTGCCTAGCTGTGCGTACGTGTTGTGCAAATCCAATACATCCTGATTAACCTTTTAGTAATTCGTGTGATTGGATTCCGTCTAAACATGACGCGAGTTGCTTTTTAAATTTATAATGTCATATAACTGGAAATATAAATTCAAGTTAGAAAAATTACGACGAATCTATGTAGGTGTCTCGACCATTCTTCTAAACGTTACCTCGTTATTTAGCAGGTCAAAACTCGTAAATAATGCAATACAATATGTGTAATATCTTAGTTGAAAAGATGTCTGTCTGTATGCGTTTTTCAACCCCCGATGCAAACAGAGGGGTATAATAAGTTTAACGTGTGCATCTATGAGTTTGTGTGTCTGTGGCATCGTAGCTCCCAAACGGATGAAACAATTTTGATTTATTTTTTCTATTCGAAAGGTGACTTTATCGAGAGTGTTCTTAGCTATGATTCAAGAATATATTTTTACCCGTTTGGGAGCTTCGACAGACGGATCGCCTCTTTTCTATTTGAAGTGTTGGGTTTTTTTTAATTTTGAATTTTACTTCAACAGAATTATTCTGGTTATACTGTATATACTCCAGAAACTCCAACCTTTTGTTTGCTCGCTATGTATGTTTAACCCCAGACGAAAACAGGAAGGTGTTATAAATTTAACGTGTGTATCTGTGTGGCGCCGTAGCTCCCAAACGGCTGAAACAATTTTGATTGTATCCTATTCTTTTTTAAAGGTAACTTGATCGGATCGTCCTTAGCTATGATTCAAGAAAGTCTGTCCAGCCGTTTAGGATTTTTTTACATTTTTAGTTTATCTGTTATTGGAAAACAAATATTATCCCGTGGGCGGTTTTAAAGTAAGGCAGTAGTCCCTATCACGTCCATGTTAAAATAGCCATTTGTAGGTACACATAACTTTTAAAAATGTTAACCTATCAACTTGAACTTTTTTACCTAATTTTATACATCATTATCTACAATAATAGGAAGCAAAAGTTTTTTGGAGCAAAAATTGGTTTTACTGTATGTACAACTTTAAAATATTACGTAATTTTTCAACACTTAATATTTTTTAAATAAAAAAGTTTTTAATTGTCATGAAAATTGGTTCCTATTATTATTTCTTAGATGATCAGGAACAAAAAAATAATATCATGGAAATCGGTTCATAATTGTGGAAAAAAGTGTACCGAAGTTTAAAAAAACCCAATTTTCGGAAATCAAGAAAAGAAATCAAAACCATGTAAAATACTGTTGTTTTCAGTACTTGATTACTTAAAAGAAAAACCATCTTCGTTGGAGAGTTAATTCTTCTTTTTCCGCATCTTCCAGTTTTCTTTTAGCAGTTATCTTTGCCTTCCTGGCTCTTTTTTCAACTTTAGTAAATAAGTTTAGTTTTGAATGAACTGGCACTGTTTGACAAACCCTACTTCCATCATTAGGCCCAGGCTTATCATTGTTTGAGGTTAACCTTTCAGTTTCAACGATATTATTACACCGTTTGGTATGCATGTTACCAGTGTCTTTCCTTTTCCAAAACATTTTGGCAATAAAATCACTTTATACAAAAATTACAAAACACTTGAAACAATTTACCAAAATAATCGACTCACAACAAAATAAAACTTTCTTTATTTCAGAAAGCAAATAGAAACATATATGGTTCAGTTCAAACAGCAGCTGCCTTCTTGATCTCTCATTGAATCAGTTTAGCCAACACAAACAGCTAAATCAATTTGAAGTTTCTAACAGCACATTATATAAAAAGTAACATAGGAAACACTAACGACACTGAGCCTTGGAAAAACTAAACCTAGTAATGGTTCATAAAAATTACTGTAAAACATAAACATTGGTTTTTTCCTCCACACTATTTGGTATCTATGTGTTCAGAAAACCCTGTTCTAAAAAAATAAAATTAAAAAAATAAAATTTCCGATTTATGACTGATGTCTTACCTTAAATCAATTTATGAAACTCAGCATGCATGTTTATCACATTGGTTTACACAAATGTGGAAACATTTATTTTGCTGAAATTATCCGCTTAAAAATGACAGAGGTTCAAACTGTTCAAAATGTACGGTGCGCCTAAAGTAGTTTTAAGTTAAAAAAAGCAGGTACATTATAATTTCGTGTCAATCTCACGGCACATGTTGTAACTAGTAGTTCTGTGAACAGTAAACCTCGCTCGTTGAAATAACAAATGTGTTTTTGAGCTTAGGTTGAAAATAGTGTGCCAGTAAGGAAGGAAGCATAAGGTTTAGATAGTGAAACATTATTTACAATTTCCGCAATTCCAGGATTTCTAGTTCTCGTTTTTATTTATTTTCTTGAGCTTTAACTGCTAAAGATTTTCTTTTAGAGGCATTGTGTTTTAGTTAGGTTAATAATGCGTAAGATAGCTAAAAATATCGCGTTGTAGAGGGACAACATACAATTAAATATTTACATACTTAAATAACAAACTTAACAATATCATAAGTTAACTTAAGTTCCATATCATATTCCAATATTAGAAATAATGAAAACAAATGATGTTAAAACGTCGTGATAGTGATCTCAACCCACGTACCAACACTTCCCACGGTGTCCTAAGGTCATTTTTTGTATGTCCTTTATCGCCGCGAGGTTTCGTTTGTTTCATCTCATTTTGCAATTCAAGTAAATCTAAGTCAAATACTTTTATGAAATTTACAATGATAATTTACAGGTATACAGTTCAATTCTTTGATTTATCCTCTACACTTTCTTATAATAATATGTCATTTTTGATCAAATGATATATTCCCAAATCACTATTCAAAAATGGCCTAGTTTTGTTAGCAGTCTTGTAGTAGGAACATAAAAACTGGTGTTTTCAAAATAAGAAATTTGAAATTGATAAATATTTGTATACAATTCTATTTAGAACTAAATTACGAAACTTTTTTACGTTTATGAAAAAAATTACAATAAATTTTACTACTTTTTATGTAGGCCTAAAGTTAAACATTTTTCTTTCGTTACTGAACGTGATTGTTTCTTGAACTAATAAATTTCTTAATTTTACTTCAATAATTTTTTTTACTGGCATGAATTCTTTAAACCTTTATCTACAAAAAAGCTATGGAACACTTTTGAATTGGTTTAGAGTAAACGTATAAAAACATGGTTGAAATACAAAAACTGACGATTTTGAACAAATTCGAAGTTTACGGCCATTTTGTGAGCTTACCGTTAGAGATACGGAAAAAATCATGAATACAATTTTGTTTAAAATTTAATTTGCTCCCAGCAAAAAAAGTCTTATTAGTTTTTAAATTCGACTTACGGTTAAGCCACAAACTGGCTTTGGAAAAAAGCTTACACTGAGAGAAACGGTCCGGCCGCCATTTTTATTTTATTTAAGGACTTAAAAATGAAAAATGGAAAAAAACGTATATATACATGGCTCGGCCTAGGAATAAGGAACATTCTTGCAAAAAATCATCAAAATCGGTCAAAGGCGTTTGGCCGTAATCGTGAGACAGACACACAGACGAAATGCCGAACGGTCGAGTTAAAACGGAGACCTCGCTTACGCTCGGTCAATTACCGGCGCTGTGTATGCAAAACCCAAACTGACAGTGTGTATCAATATTGCATAAACGCGCCGGGGATAAAATTCTAGCAGGACATAGTGGAAGCTATTACTGTCTGCGTTACAGAAAAAGTTTAGTAGTCTTGATTGGCCAAGAATTCAATAGACGTGATATTTTACCTACTCATATTCTCGAGTTAATTTAAACTTACACTAATACATGTTTGCGGACACAGCTGTTAGTACAATACACGGCTAACGGAAACTGTACAAAAGCTGTTAAAAACGAGAACAAAAAAAGTGTGCTAAATATGTTTGACTAACTGTTTATAAAAAACGACTTTTAAAATGAAAACAGAATCTCTTAATTAATTTCAAACAGTACGATATTTCACGGCGTTATGTTGGTAGTAAATCCGAATGCCTCTAGGGTATCGTTGCGGCACAGCAGCCCTGTAGAGATAATGTTTACAATTTATCTCCGAATATTCATTACGTTTCGTTATGCAAATCCGCTTTAAGAGATGAAATAAATTTATTAATGGAACGAGTGGATAGTTTTACATTTCCTAATTCAATTTTACTGTTTATCGATTGTATAATACACAGTATATTTGGCTGGAGGTAGTGATTAAGTATATAGCGTTACAAAAAACAAAGGTACTTTAACTTTTTATTTATAAACTAGTAAGCCCCCGTAAAAAATCACAGGCTTATTAATTAGATACACATTAGAAATACATAATTTAAAAAACAAATTATTAAAAAACATCATCTTACTTATATAATAATTCACTAGACCCTTAAACGTTTGGTAATCCTATTGATAGCTATTTCTGTAGATCTACTGGGACGATTTTAGTGCTGTTTGTATTAATTGACAGACGCTGTTGCCATTATTATCAAAAAATTATGAAATGTCAATTTTATTTCATGGGCATATTTAAAAGGGCACTTTTTTAGTTCTTTTTGGTTTATGTTAAAATCCTATTGATTGCTATTTCTGAAGAACTACCGGTCCGATTTTAGTGCTGTTTGTTTTAAATGACAGAAAATGTTGTCATTATTATAAAAACATAATGCAATTTCAATTTTATTTCATGGGCATATTTAAAAGGGCACTTTTTGAGTTTGTTTTGTTTTTATGTTAAAATTATATTGATAGCTATTTCTGCAAATATACCGAGCCAATTTTATTGCTGTTTGTTTTACATGGCAGAAAATGTTGTCATTATTATAAAAAAAATTATTAAATGTAAATTTTTTCCCTTGGTGTACTTATAAGGGCGGTTTTTGAGTTTTTTAGGTTTCACGTTTAAACCCTCAATATAAACTACAGTCATTAATATCAAATAATTAAGAAATGTAAATTTTTTTCATTAGTGCACTTATAAGGGCACTGTTTGAGTTTTTTTTGTTTGTTTTAGGTTAAAACCCTATTGATATCTATTTCTTGAGATCTAACACGCCGATTTTTAGCGCGGTTTGTGTTTTAAGTGACAGAAAATGTCATTATTACCAAAAAATTATGAAATGTACAATTTTTGTTGTTGGTGTACTTATAAGGGTGCTTTTTTAGTTTTTTGGTTTTACGTTGAAACCCTATTGATTTCTACTTCTAGAGATCTACCCGGCCGATTTTAGTGCGGTTTGTTTTAAATGACAAACTACAGTAATTTTTAACAAAAAAATTATGAAATTTAATTTTTTTTCATTGGTGTACTTATAAGGGTGCTTTTTACTATTTTTTTTTGGTTTTAGGTTAAAACCCTTTGATTTCTATTTCTGGAGATCTACCCGGCTGATTTGAGTGCGGTTTGTTTTAAATGACATAAACTACAGTCATTATTATTAAAAAGTTATGAAATATAATTTATTTTCATTGGTGTACTTATGAGGGCGCTTTTAAATTTTTTTGTTTGTTTTAACCTATTGTTATCTACTTATCTATTTATATCTATTTTCGGAGATTTACCTGGCCGAATTTAGTGCGGTTTGATTTAAATGACATAAACTACAGTCATTTTTATCAAAAAATTATGAAATTTAATTTTTTCATTGCTGTACTTACATGGGCACTATTTCTGTTTTTGTTTGTTTTAGGTTAAAACCCTATTGATATCTATGTCTAGAGATCTACTAGGCTGATTTTAGTGCGGTTTGTTTTAAATGAAATAAACTATAGTCATCATTATCAAAATATTATGAAAT
>JAGFPH010006725.1:64737-74856 GCA_018207615.1 Philaenus spumarius
AGTTACAATAATGATGTAGAAACGTTAAGTTCTAACACGGACAAAAATGTTAAACTTGGACGTCCAAAAAATCTACGTAAACAAAAAACAAATTCTGGCACAAGAGAAAAAACACAACATTTGAAGAGTGTAAAGAGTTATAATAAAAAACCAAATTTCAAAATTCAACCTGAAAGAACAATTTGTGAAAATGTACTTAACTCTTTTAGTAGGCCTAATTTTGAAATACTAAACTTCGGTCATAAGGAGGAAGAAGTTGTTACTTTGATGGAAGACATTACTATAAATATTGAATCTTCTGTTTGCAAAAATTCTTGACACCCAACATCTCAAGCAACAGCGATACATCCAGTAAAATGACACGCAGAAAGCGAGGTTCGTTATATCGATAATGCTGCCAACAAGCACTGTCGAAGAGATAATGAGAACTTGGACCAACTAAGATAGCTCCAAAACTAGCTGCACGACTTAGAACGAAAAACAATATACATCATATACAAACTATTAAAACTGCAAGTACATTTGTATTCGATGACAATGCCGAACAACATAATTGTGGTGAGCTTACTTAGCGATGCAATTTCTGCAATGCAAAACATTTCAAAGAAGAAATGTCATGGGACAAACATTTCAATCAGTGTTGTTCTAATGGCAAAGTTGTATTGGAACCAATTAAGACCACCTCTGAATTAATTAAAGTTTCATGACAGGGTTTAAAAATTTCTTTGAAAATATTCGACAAATGGTACTATTGATATCTACTTCTGTAGATTCATTTTGACTTCGGACTTTTTCAGCCGACCTCGGGAGGCTTTTTTCACTAGTTAAGGAATATTTATCTAGGCTCACATAACTATGCCGACGGGGAGTTTTAACTCGGTAAATGTGTACTATAGCAAGGATTATAAAACTGTAGTCCTACTTGTTAAACATTTTTATTTACAAACGTTACTATACATAAAGAAAGATAAAAATACTGTCTTTTAATTGCTTTTTATTTCATATTGATAGATCAAATGATTTAGAAGTTATTGATAATATAGTAAAGAAATTGATAATTGAATATGTTTATATGTTATACGAAGATGTGCGAATGTTTCCGAAGTTAAACGAATATGTCCCTTCTTTAAATTTGTATAAACAAATATATTGATGATAAAACGTTGTATTTATATACAGTTTGTAATCTCAAAGCAAATATTATAACGTAGGCCTATATTATGTAGCATACATTAGATCTACAACTCATATTTAAAAAAAAATCAACTTCACAAGAAATTATAACGATTGAAGTTGTAAACATAACCCCAAACTATAATCTACACTGGGCTTGTTTAAGTGTTACAGATGATGGACGAATCAGCTGTTTAGATGTACGAATGTTTCCGAAGTTAAAAAAATGGGTATACTTTCTTTAAATTTGTATAAAAAAATATATTCAGGATAAATGATTGAATTTATATTAATTGTATAACCTTAAAGCAAGTGATATAGCCTTTATTAGTTATTTAACTCATGCTTTAAGAAAATCAACTTCACAAGACTTATATTGACTGAAGTTGTAAACATAACTCCAAAGTATAATCTCTGCTAGGTTTGTTTTAGTATTACAGATGATGGGTGAAATCAGCTGTTATATTATAATGTTACTCACGTACGTACTATGTATGTATGGACGTACACTTTCTTTTGTAGGAGTTAATATTGATAATATTTGTTGACAGTAGCGTTGATAGAAATTTAACTCTAGGGCCAAGAGCTTTGACATTGCAGAATTGATCGTCAGAAAAGCGTCTGGTGTGTAGCGAGTTCGTTTATTTTACCTCATTAGAAATTGGTCGGGCGCCTAAAGATGTTTTCACTTATAAAAAAACTGACGGGAAATTTTATTTTTAGCGCGTATTGGCGGGTAGAAAGTAAGAGTCGGATGAAACTCAACTTGCGTTTTTGTGCCAGCGAACATGGATCTAAGATCGTTTTTAGCATTATGATATTTCTCCTGAAACGGATCTACCAAATTAGTAACAATAATTAAAATAAAAGTTTATATAAAATTAGGAAATATTAATTCGACAACGCAGCTAAACCGCTGACTAGATTTGAACAAATTTCCAAAGGTAAGTTTATATATACATCAAATTAAAAGTATATCTTACGAGAACACAATTCCGCAAATCAGAAATAAAAAGGTTCACCCTACACAAAATGGCGACCGTTTGAAATTACAGTATTTGGCGTTTTGAAAATGACTTAATTTTACTTATTTGCATTAGCTTTAAAAGCAAAACTACAACAATCCACACTAGCAGTAGGACCAGTTTTTTCTTAAAGGTTAAAGACCCCAAAAAAGTTTTATTCTAGTACTCAAAAAATGTATACTTCTTGTCAAAAAACTTGCTTCCTTTTGTTTCATTTGTTAGCTAACGAACTGGTCCGTGCGATTTAGTAAACCAACGCGTATACCAAATAATTCGACCACGCAGCTGGACCGCTGACGTGAGTTGAGCAAATTTCCAAAATTAAGTTTATATGCCTATATTTTAGGGTTTCAACCAACAATTTGGAAAATAGGTCTACTCACGAAGGCGTTGAACAGCTGTCTGTGTGTACGCAATATATTAGTAGAATTTGTTTGCGCCTAGTGGCCTCGCGAGTTTGCACCACTTGGCTTCGAACCGGGTACTATTATGGTATTTTACGTTTTGGTCGATTTTGGGGGAACCAAGCGAGCTATAAGGTCGCGTAAAAAAACAAAATGTGCAGAATAACATCCTACATTTATATTTGTAGAAAAAATTCCATTCTTGTAGTAAAAATCTTAAAAAATAGTTACTTCCGGTCAAAAAACGTATTTCCAGTTGTTGGATATTTTTGGCTAACGGACTCGTCCGAGCCACATAGACAACCAACACGTATACCAAATTTGGACCAAATCGGACTTAAAATGCTGCCGCTAGAGTGCGAACACATATATATATACATATGTTTATATGAATTTTAATGACACCCCAAAACGTGTTCTGGGGACCATGATCGGTGCTCATTTGCTATTCCCGACCTTGGGTCTCACCATAAGGGCCACTGCAATAGCTCATTTTTCCTATGGAACTTCGCTAATAAGTGACTAAATCGGACTTAAAATGCGACCGTTAGAGACAGAACACATATATATACACAAAATGTTTAATGACACCCCAAAATGTGTTCTGGAGACCATTATCGGTGCTCATTTACTGCTCCCACCTTAACCTTACTTTTTTAGGTCGTTACTGCAAAAGCTTATCTTCCCTGTGTCAATTCGCTAATAATAAATTCTGTTCGCGAAACTCAGTTTTGTTTGCTTTATTTCAAAATTATCATTGTGATACCAACAGATTACTGTAAAGTTCATAGAACGAATTTCTCATCTAAGTAAACTTTTCTTGATGTATTATCGCAATTTACTATCTCGTGGAAAGAATACGTCCCGTGATTGCAGATTCAAAAGGATGTTAAAACTGCCATTAAGTAAGCCATTGTGTTCCTGTCCCTCCCCTAACCATTGTGCGTCGTTCCTGTTGGAAATATTTTATTCTGTTATTTAATTGTAGCTCCGTGCACTGGGTGGGTAGCAAAATGAAGATGGAGACTCTCTTGAAGGACCTACACTATGAAGGATGGTTTCTTTTTTTAAAACCAATTTTAATTTTAAGCATTTCCCATATGATCGACATTGATAGGTTTTTATTTAAATGGATTTAGTAAATACTAGCTACCCGTGTGAAGCATTCGAATTCTAACTTACTTAAATCCACTTAATTAAAGTACACACCGTATATTTAGTATCGCATAGTGCGTATTTAGTGCGTCATGGGCATAGGTGAGAAATAATTTTGTTATTGTTATTATATATTTTTAAACAACTTACCAACTTGCAGAAGGTACACATCAACAAATAGGTGTATCCACAATGCTGTTTATAACCACGCTTACAATTAATTAAAAATAACAATGTAGTGGCGTAACGGCAGCTCTCCAGCTGGGTATTGTTATCATCAGTGTTGCCAACGCCAGGAAAATATCCCTACAACTTACTTGATCTTACATCACTGTTACTTTCGGATTCTTTATTTCTTCTTTTTTTTTGTATAATTGTATTTTGTATATTTTTCCGGTGTAGCAGATAAGGAAAGCTTTAAAATGATGCCACAATCATGTAATTTGGTGATGTATTAAGGAAGTTATGGCGTACCGACAAAAAAAAAATGGCCTTGAGAAATAATATATGTGATATCAGTCTAAGTTTGAGTGAAATATCAAAATCAAATATTATATTGTACATCCGTGACTAACAATATAATATAACAGCTGATTTCACTAATCATCTGTAATACTTAAACAAAACCTAGCGTAAATTATACTTTGGGGTTATGTTTACAATTCAATCAATAATATAAATACCTTGTGAAGTTGATTTTTTTTAATATGAGTTATAGAACTAATGCAGGCTATAATACGTTATAAGATTTGCTTTGAGGTTATAAACTGTGTATAAATACAACGTTTTACCACCAAAATATTTAAAAGAAGAGCTACCCATTCCTTTAACTTCGGAAACATTCGTACAACATATAAACATATTCGATTATTAATTTCTTTATTACAATAGTAATTACGTCTAAATCATCAATATGATATAAAAAGCAATTAAAAGATAATATTTGATCTTTATTTTGATAACATGTTATGTATATAAATACAAAATGTTTACAAATAGGCCTACAGTTTTATAAGCCTTATAATTGTTCACATTTACCTGTTAAAAAAATTCCTCAGCATAGTTGGGCAGGCCCAGCTAAAGTCTGTTGTTTTTAAATAGTATTTTTATAAAAGATATATTTTTTATGTGTATCTACTTAATCTGCCTGGGATTTTTCACGGGGGCTTACTAGTTGGTAAATAATTTCAAAAGCAATTAAGGCCTGTAAATAGTAAAAAAAAAATACATGCTTACGTACATACGTTCGTGAGTAACATACAATATAACATCTGATTTCACCAATCATCTGTAACACTTAAACAAGCCCAGCGTAGATTATATTTTGAGGTTATGTTTTCAACTTCAATCGTTATAACTTCTTGTAAAATTGATTTTTTAAATATGAGTTATAGAACTAATGTATGCTGTAATACGTTATAATATTTGCTTTGAGGTTATACACTGTATATATTCGTTCAAGTTGATGTATACACTGTATTAGTTGATGATTCATCTTTCTATCATCAATATATTCGTTTACACAAATTTAAAGAACAGATACCTATTTAATTAACTTCGGAAACATTCGTACATCTTCGTATAACATATTCGATTATTAATTTCTTCACTATAATAATTATAACTTTTAAATCATTTGATCTATCAATGTGAATATAATGCAATTAAAATATAATACTTATAGCTTTCTTTAAATATGTAATAATGTTCAATGAGTAATGTGGTGAATTTAAACAATAAAAAACACTGAAGCCTTAACCACAAGTTCGGTGAATAAAACTACACAAATAAACTGAAACACATTTATTAATATAGCTATTCTAGTTCCCTGATGTACATTTCAGTAACCAAGTTACCATCATCGGAGGGTTCTAAATCTAAACTAAACCTAACAAGAATGAAACATAAACTAAACAGATCAATACTCCTCCTTTCCCCACCTTAGGTAGATCAACCAATCATGAATGACCACGCCAAGGACATTCCAAAAAGGCAGGTATAAGCGGCTAACTGTACTTGTCCCTGTCCTTGTAAGGTGGGTAAGGTGGGGAAAGGAGGAGTATATAACATTTTTAACAAATAGATATACAGTTTTATCAACTCCTATAAAAGCAAGTGTACGAGCGTACGTACGTGAGTAACATATAATATAACAGCCGATTTCACCCATAATCTGTAAACTCAGTGTAGATTGTAGTTTGGGGTTATGTTTACAACTTCAATCGTTATAATTTCTTGTGAAGTTGATTTTTTTTTAAATATGAGTTATAGAACTAATGAATACTATAATATACGTTATAATATTTGTTTCGAGGTTATAAACTATATATAAATACAACCTTTTATCATCAATATATTTGTTTACACAAATTTAAAGAAGAAATAGGCCTTCCTATTCGTTTACAGCTGATTTCACCCATCATATTCTGTAATACACAAACCTAGTGTAGATTATAGTTTGGGGTTATAGTAATCTTTCTCAAAGATTAGTATTTACCCTGAACACAGATCACCTTGTATACATTCTCTAACAAAATACTGGTCAAAGATCTCATATTTTTAATGACATTCAAAGTACGTTTAAATTAAAAGCTTACTTTTGCGTCGTCAACAGAGTGGACCTTGTTAATTATTATGCACAACCTGTAATTGAACTGTTGGCTGCAAATAAAATCACAAGTTTACAATTTTATTGGTAACACTAGACGTTAGAAGCTTTGTAATTTGTATTTGCAGTAAGCTGACGCTCTTTGTGTTTGGCGTCGTAGTAATCATCTGTTTTTGGAATAAAATGGACGGTACGCTTCATCATTTAAGCCGATTACACGAACTAAGCTTACGACTTACATGTATCTACTTATTTCTGCGATATAGTCCTTTGCAAACAGGCACACTTCATTTTTAATAATGTTCTCTTCATCAGTGGTACTTAAACTGGAGGTTTATGTTGCGAGGCCCAAGCCGTGGCGAGCTCATAATATGTGTACGGTCGTGGGACCCCCGTCAGGAACGAAGTTCATCACGCCTTTTCTTCAAATCCTAATGCAATTTAATATGGATTTTTAAATGCATTCAATAAACATAACATGTTGGTCCATCAGTCTAGGCATAACCTGAAATTATTGTTTGTATGTTTAATTTATTTTATACTAGGGGAGACCCCTGCGTGCTTCGCACGCCAACCCCCGATGGAACTTTCTAAAAACATGTTGTTTTATTTATAGTGCATTTCATATATAGAACCCAATACAAAACCATTTTTGCGAATGGCAACTCTATATTATTTTTTTTTCAACTTTAAACTAATTTTGCTCGGTAACCGTTCGAGATAGAAAAAAACGTTAAATAAAAAAGTTGTACATAATTTAATTCCACAATAACAATTTTTTATCAAAATTTTAAGATCCGATCTTTCGTTTTCCCACTATAGCAAAAAATAGAAAGCCATTACAAAACCATTTTTGAGAATGACAACCCAAAACTACCCCTAAAAATTTGAATATCAAAATGAGATTTCTTGATGTTTCCTATTTACATCACAAAGTATACACATGCCAAATTTCATCTCTCTATTTTCATGGGAAGTGGGAGGATTAGTGATGATCAGTGAATGAGTGAGGGCTTTGCCTTATATATATATATATATATAAGATTCTTTATAATACCATGAAGGATTTATAAAGTCTATTCGCTTTCCGAGTTGCTGATATATACAATGTATATACAATGATATATACACCTTTTATAGTAGTCAAAGCAATTCTTTTTATGTTGCAGCGCTGTTTCGCCGTTCACAGCCGGCTTCGTCAGGTGTAGGGACTCAACACTTAAATAAAACACATAACAACACTGAACACCACGATAACACGACACACACAAAAAATAATACAATTTATCGGAGGCTAGCTCTTTGTCAAATGTCTTAAAAATTTTGCAATCGGCATAGTTTATATGCTTCCGAACGGAGACTGAAGTGAAGGTGGATAGTGAATTGTTAATAGGCCAGCTGTGTTTGTTTAAAGATTAGATATTACATCATACATGGGGTTAACTGCAAAGTTCAACTTATCATTATGGAGTATGCTGGGGGTTTTCTTCTTTGAAGTGTAAATACTATATTCTTCCAGTACGTTGAGACGATGGCACTTCCTCTCATTATGGATAATGGTTAGGTTGGTGTTAATATATGTATAGGTATGGTGGGTAAAACAACCCCTCTCCAAACATAGATCTAATTATGCCGAACACTTGATTGACACCAACCTTTATTACTTGTCAACTATTACTCTTAAGCTGTTTTATTGGGTTTAGGCTAATTTTGGATGTTGTAGACAATTACCAGGAAATTATGTTTTCCAGTTTTTTGTCAACAACGCGGTTATAATTTGACCAACATAAACGATAAAGAAGTCATTTGGTCTGTCGTTAAAAGTGGAAAACATTTTCTCTCTTGTACAGCTTTTTGGAAATTTAACGGTTTTCAGGATAATCCACAGGTTAAATACCAGTAATTGCCGACTTTTTGAAAATTATGAAATACATTCTTGGTGTTTGGTGCACTTGCAAATCATAACATACAAAACGCTTATGCCAAAGTTGAACTCAATATGTTATCTATTTCTGGAGTTACGTTGAGATTTAAAAAAAAATAAAATAAAACAAAAGGGCAGATTGCGACTAAATGAAGCCGAATTTGAAAAAAAATTACTGAATATTTTTCATTTATTTCAACGTGTTGAATCCGGTTCTGTATAAACTGCTAAGGATTTTTTTTATGACACTCTGTATTGAAAAAATACAGGCTACTTTTTTACTATATTGAAAACATATAGGCCAATGTCAATAACAAAGAAATATAATTACAAGCCCGTATTCATTCTCCCCACTATTTGAGTTAGCTTGGTTGGACACACATCGAGTCCTATAAAAGCGAGTGCACGTACGTCCGTGAGTAACATATAATATAACAGCTGATTTCAACCATAACCTATGATACTTACACAAACCTAGTGTAGATTATACTTTAGGGTTATGTTTAGAACTTCAATCATTATAATTTCTAGTGAAGTTGATTTTAATTTAAATGTGAGTTATGATTTACAGAAGGCGATGATAACCACCCACGTTTTTCGCCTTTAAACCCCCCCCCCCCCCAAAAAATAGCACTAATGTATGCTATAATATGTTACAAGATTTGCTTTGAGATTATAAACCGTATATAAATAAATACAACCTTTTATCTATTACTAATATTATAAAGAGGTAAAGTTTGTTTGTTTGTATGTAGGGGGTAATCTCTGGCGCTACTGAACCGATTGAAAAAATAGTATTACTAATAAAAAGCTACACTACCCCTGAGTAACATAGGCTATAATTCATTTCGGTAAAAACCTTTTTTTATTTTAATATTTGTAAATTTAGTCGGAAAAAATCTTAGGTTAGGCCTGGAATGATAAACCAACACATGTATTTACATTTATTACCATAGCAACCAATTGAATAAAATAACAGATAATATAGATGTTTGCTTCAATATTTCCATTAACAGCTGATTTCAAAATTTGAAGCAATTATTTTTGTATTTCTAGCTTTTAGGTTAGGGTTTTAAAGAGTAGACCTGAGCTTTGCTGGTTCTTTTAACTATTATTAACTGCTGTTATAAAATATAAGAAATAATTTGGTTTGAACATTTAACATTATATACCATCTTAGTTTTGAAGTTATTATTAATACTACAATTTTATTATAAATAAAACATAACATATGTTTTTAGAAGGTTCCATTGGGAGTTGGCGTGCGAAGCACGCAGGGGTCTCCCCTAGTCATTAATAAAAAAATATTAGTTTATACAAATTTAAAGAAGATATTCCTATTCGTTTAACTTCGGAAACATTCGTACATCTTCGTATAACGTATAAACATATTCGATTATTAATTTCTTCACTATAATATTTATAACGTCTACATCATTTGATCTATCAAAATGAAGTAAAAAGCAATTATAAGATAATATTTTTATCTTTCTTTATATATAATAAAACATATATATAAATACAAAATTTTAACAAATAAGCCTACAGTTTTATAATCCTTATAATTGTACACATTTAGAGTTAAAAATCCCCGTCAAAATTAGGTAGGTCTAGACGTTGTCTATGTTATTTTTAAATTATGTATTTCTGATGTGTATCTAATTAATCTGACTGTGATTTTTCACGGGTTCTTACTAGTACTACAGCTTACTAATGTAACAGCTGATTTCACCCAACATCTAAACCCAGTGTAGATTATACTTTGGGGTTATGTTTACAACTTCAATCTTTATAATTTCTTATGACGTAGATATTTTTAAATGTGAGTTA
>JAGFPH010006726.1:0-10872 GCA_018207615.1 Philaenus spumarius
ACTCTCAAGATACTCTTGTTACATATATGTTTATACTTTTGTGTAAATAAAACACAAATAACAAATTTTAATTACACTGTATGATTTTGTACTAGGTATCACTAATGTGTTTATCCTTTTTTTCCATCGAAATTTCGTTTCCAACTCAACTAAAACAAATTATTAAAATAAGTCATTATTTTGAAATTAATATTTTATATGTTCCAATGGTTTGAATTTGCAAAGAAATTGGACATTGTCTTAACAAAGAAACAATTTATTCAGGTAGCTAGCCAGATTTAAAAACATGTATATTTAAGTAAGTTGAAAGACATATAAATAATAGTTTGCAATCAACTTTAGACTAACGCTTTTTCACAGTGAATTAACAAAATATATACTTACTATTTCTTAACTAATACGTTATAAAAGTTCCTTTGTTAACCATTATATTTTATAAATTTATAACAACATCCTATCATACAACCAAACTAATTGTAGTCTTGCTGTAGGTGAATCATAAGCATATGTAGGAAAGTAAGGAACTTAAAAAAAATCAATACTTTTCTGCATCAGCAAGATTTTTTTTTTTTTGTAAATGCTTATTTTTTGGTATATAGTAAATCAATCTTTTTTTCTTATAATTTCGAGTAGTTTTAAAATAAGGACCAAAATTAAAGAAAATTCAAAACTCCATTAGTAGGCACCAAAATCAAATCCACTCAGAATTATTTTAAATATTGACTAAAATTTTTTGTCTGAAACGATTTTTGATCTTGAACCCATTACTGCAATCGGTGAACATTACGGTCACATGACAAACAATTTATTAAACTTTTATTAGACTCAATATTATTTAAATTGTTTGTTAATATTCTAAATGTTACCAAAACTTAGGCCTATTGACTGAAACTGTTGTTTTATAACTGCAACTTATCGCAAAGGATAAACAAATGCTGTTAACACTTAGTTTATGGTAGCAAAAGAGAACTTTGTGATCTACTAGGACTAGTAGGTCGAGCCGAAAGAAATTTTCGAACAAATTATATACTTATGTCAAAACAAAACCTAACGTAAATAAGCCCGAAAAGTTGCTTATTGAAACGCACTTAACAAATGTGTAAACCCGAATCAGAATATTTAAAACGCAGACTATTGTAACTGTACTGTACTACTCATTATGTAAAATAATAACGTGTAACTAGACTTATCAAATAAATATGTAAAGTTAAGCAATATGTTGTTTAACAATTCAAATGTCTCTAACATCTCTCAAACTGGAAGAGTTAAGTCGGTATGACTTGTTTATAACGTTTTCTATTAATGGTGCATCATTAGTTTCTTCAAAGTTATTTTCTGCAACATGTTACTCAACATTACATTGGGAATATATTTTTATAAATCAATCTTTTATTTAATGTATTTAGACGAATATTTAATATTTTGTACACAATATGGCAAGATAACCAGTAATCACAATAAACATTTTGTATATTAAAGCTACTAACCAGAATAGTAAACTCTAATTAGAATGGAAATAATATTATCAGATTCTTTGTGCTTTGACGCTTGTCCATTGTTGAAATGTGTTTCATCAAAGTGCAATGCTCAGTATACCCAGTGCGCAATTAAATCATAATTTGGAATATACATAGTGTTCATAAAGCGCCTTTATTATTTTTTTATTGAAATATATGTACATTTTTTTGCTTTATATCTTGTGTTGCATAACAGGACGAACTTTTTGACATATCTGAACCTTTATTATTTTGGGGGCTTGAGAGGGTAGGGGGGTTAACAATTTCAAATATAAAGGTAAAAATGGGGAAAATTCAATTTACCACTAAATGGTTATACACTTATAAATCCAATATTTACCATCCAATCTTTATGAAAATTTAGTACGTCCTTTTAATATACATATTAAAGATGTGTATAAAATGTGAAGTAAATCGGTACATAAATATAGGTTTCCATAAGAAAAATTTACGGAAGAGTTAAAAATTTGTTATAGTGTTGTAGGAAATCGCTTATATCTCAAGATTGGATTATCAGAAGTTATTTTTTAATACAAATTCGGATTCCTGTATTTACACCATTGAAAAGTTTATTAAAATAGAAACAGAATGGTGCAAACTAGAACTTAGCATCTTGCTTCGTTTCAAAGTAACAGACAATAAAAGTTCTGGAAAATGATATTTTTATCATAATATCAAAGCAGTTTATTAATTTTTAATATTAGGAATAAGTAGGTTTGAATGTTATTTTCCAGAACTTTGATTGCACATTGCTTTGAAACGAAGTAAGATATTAGCTCTAGTATGCGTCATTGTCTTTCTCTTTTAATAAGTTTTTCAATTGTGTATTACATGACCTACATTTATATTTGAAATTATTAAGCCCCTTACCCCAGTAAGCCCCCCCTCAAATCATAAAGGGTCAGATATGTCAAAACATGTGTCCTGCTATGCCACATAAGATACTGTATATACAACGTTTTGTTGACCTTTTTTCAGTAACAAAAATAATGAGGGGGGTTAAAGTGGCTTTATTAACACTCTGTATATTATATAAATGTAATAACACAGGATATATGAACAAAAAGAAATCCAAACTCTCAAACTTAAATAAATATACTAACCAGTGACAAAATTAATTGACAGACACTTTATACAAATAACAATAAATCAATAAACAATGGTTATATTAATTGTTATTAAAACTTTGTGAATCTGACATTTACCTTGTTTAGAAACATGGGCACGAAACAACACCAGTGGCATAAAACAACATCCCATTTCCATTTTAAAAGTGTTGCAAATGTCAACTTACATCAAAATTTTAAGAATATATAGTACATATATTTATTTCAAAACTTATCCATCTTAAACAATTGAAGGGGTCGGGATAAAAGAGTGCCAACAATCATGTTTGATGTTTTGAGATATTCAATGATAAAAGTTTAACTAAATCCATAAATCATATGTCTGTTCTGTTTTACAGTCAATTTATTTTAAATTATGTTGTTGAAAAAGATAGTTCTATATATTATCAATAATACAGTATTGTAATAAAACAATTTTTAAATTTCGTTTAAGTAACATTACTGTTATTGAAGGAATTGCGGAAAAAGTTATAACGAGCCAAAAAATTATGATTCCTCACAGTTTCAGGAGTAAATAGCAAATAAATCATCTAGTAACTGTCTACATATAACATGTTTAAAGCTAGTTTTAATGTAATCAAATTAAATATATCGGTAGTGCATAAATAAATGTATCATAAACTATGGTTTAAAGTCAAATACTGCCATGATAACCCTTCCTTAATATAATTGAAAACCATAAACCATTAAATATTCAGAGAGAGTTTTTATATCTTAATTAACTATCCGTATACTACCTAAAAACTGTGTTATACTTTATTATAAAAAACAAAAGGGCTTTTCATAAAATGTTAAAAATCAATTTTAGAAAGAAAAGAATAACATTTTTACTTGCGATATAATGTATTGCTAACCAAAATTACTTTTCTGTGCATATATTTCTATCATACTTATACAAAATTAAAGGAATTTCCATTTTCCGTTTCAAATAATTTTATATCTAAGATTAAGAAAATGATTTACACTTTTTATTCCTTTAAAGATAATATGATTGCTTATCAACTCTAACAAAATCTAGAAACAGCTTTTATAAAATAGTAGATGGAAAAGAGGCAACATTCTATTAAGAAATAAATTCAATCTAAATGATTCCATCTTCTACTCCAGGGAATTTGGACATGTATTCAACCTCTGTAGTCTAATGTGGTTATGTCTGTTATATTTCAAGTTCGTTACTGCGGTTGGAAAGCTCTATCATTTATAATTCTATATTTAAATTTTAAAACATTGGTAATCCTTTAACTTTAACACGTGTTTTATTATAGTTACAAATTTGATGAATCATTTTAAGTTTAAATCGTTGTTTTAAATTTAAACTATTAATTGATGTTATTCTAATTTTGAATTTTATTTCGAAAGAAAGTTAGAACATTGGTTAAAAACATGGTACGATCGGTTATATTTTCAACTTTGTTACATATTTTGTACACCATGTTTTTAAAGTCTTAATTTATACCTTTACACGAATAAGTGCACAGAGTCAACCATCGTGAACAATAGATGTAAATAGTACGAAACAAATAGAGTAATATTTATTTGTGTATCTAGAGTGCAAAGTTGAGTTTGTCGCACGAGATAAACATTTGACGCCTGAGTCGTAGCCGAGGGGTTTGCACCCGTAATACAACGTTTTTCCTACAAATACATTTTAAATTAGTGTTTTAGTTTTTTAAAAGAACTGTTTTACAGAGGTTTCTCCCACAAACGTAAACATTCAGATCATCCTACATCAACTGTTTACTGTGCGACCTAGGGTAACAGCTGCCGTGCGGTAAAGTAAAACAAAGAGGTAATTGACGCTGAACACATGCAGTTTGCACTGCTGTGAGTGTATGAAAACGCACTTTTTAAGTAGCTGTAGGAAAATAAATGTAAAGTAGTTTATGAAATACTCAAACAACCTATTTAGATTTATTTACATTGCAATATTTGAAGGAAATTTTTCTATTTAAAATTAATGTGAAAACTGTATTTGAACGAAGATAAGGGGTTTTAAATTGAAATACAAATGTACGCTTTTTTACGGTGAGTTGGAAAAAACAGTTGAAAGTTGAATAAACTCACAGATGGACTTAAAGAAGTAACTAGTTATCGTTTATTATTTTGTGTGACAAATTTAAATATATTTAACTAAGTATCTAGAATGTTAATTGTATTAGATGTAGCATAGTAGGTATTTTTCGTATTTAGGCATTTGACAACCTATGCGATTTGGATTATGAAGCAGAATACTTACTATTACTTAAAACTAAACTAACTTGTGTATTGAAGTTACAGTGGTTAGGTCATAATCAAATTTAAAAGTTGTATATTGAACAATCTACTGAATGATCGATGTTTTTAATGAACATTTTAGTTATTAAGTAATCTTTAACTGGTAAGGTCACGATGGCCGTGGTTGTTAAGGCGTCAATGCTTTAGCAATCGTAATGGCAACCATCAATGGAAAAGTACCGGGTTCAATTCCCATTGACCCCGAATATTTTTCTAAATGGTTTCTTAACAGACATCGTTAGCTGTGGTTCGGATTCCACGTAAAACTGTAGGTCCCGTCTTCATTAGTCTTAAGTGCAAAACAGCAGGACGTTAAACACACCAAAAAAATCTTTAACTGGCGTCATGTAAATGTTTAAAAGTGATGCCCACTTATATAGAATTAATTATGACCTTAGTAACACCAGTAAATGATTTCTGTACTGTGTTAATCTTGTTATTTTTAATTAATTACTTACCCACATGATTATTAGGTCTAGTTTACCTCCTGAGTTTACCGACTGATTTACCGTAAAGGAAAGGCTTTGTTATTGAAATGTACAAGAGATCGGTGTTATACCTTTTTGTAATCTGAATCAAAGCAATGTAATAAGTGGTGTTTTAAATTGTATCCTACACGCTAGGTCGTTTAATTTTAACTATTTTTTTTTCAATGAAAATTAATTATCTCAAGGATTCAAAATGATAAATTATGGCTAAGGAATAAATCTGGAAAAGAACATTATCATAATCGTGACTTATCTATTTATTACTTCTGTGAGGTACATTGCCTTCGATTATAAAATGTGGGTAAGTGTTATCAAGGCTAATCGATTTTAAGAAAGTATTGTATAATTTCATTGAAATTAACATAAGTAAATTTACAAACGAACATCTCACATTGTGTTTTGTGTGTAACAAGTTTTAGTTCAACATATCGTCGTCCACAACATGTTGGCAGAGCAAATAATTTAAAATTGATGGGGAAATGGGCTGATTTCTTTTAAAATCAGGTTATATAAAATAATAAAATACAAATGTCTTCTTAAAGTTCGTATTTCTTCTATACTTTCCTCTGAAAATGTTTATGTGTTGTGTGTTTTTTCTGTTGAAATGTTTCTTCAATGTTCTTCATTATTTTCTTACAATTTTGGCAGGTCACCATTTTGTTATGTGATCACATTGAACCTAACTTGAAAATACTGAATTTTCTTTTAATAAAAGTTAAACTAATCTGAAACTAACCTCAAAGATTGTAATGCCTCTTTCACCGTGCCTCTACGCTTTAATTTGTTTTAAATAAATAATTTATAAATTATTGGTGTCTCGCAAAGTTTTTCTTTTGACATCTAGTTTAAACTTTGTATGTGTATGAGCTAAGTAAACAGAATTGGAGGGTCAATAACACTAATATCATAGAACAACTTAGACTGTAAATAATGTAAAAGTAATGCGATGAGTACCTACACATTTTAATTAAAAACCTAAATAGTATATAAATAAAACCCTAAGTGTTAATGTACGTTAAGTTTAATGAGCTCACCTTTTCAGTTTTAAATACAAGTAATTAAAAGAACCTATTTTCATTTAAGACTAACGAAGTTATCAATAATTAGAGTTATTGTTTGTTTGCCATATATATTAAAGTAGGCACTTCCCTAGTATTAAATACTTGATATAAGATTAGATAGACACAAGAGGTCTGTCTAAAAAGTTCAGTGAATGGTCTAATCCAATATATCGGTATTCAACTCTTGAGACAGCGCGCGTGCATGCGTTTGCAGGTAACATGTCTGGACCTTCCATCATTGCGCGACGCTTCTATTGAAGTACACTTACAGTCATTGCAACAGAGTGTTCCAAGTAGTGTGCGTCGAAAAGCCATGGAACAACGACACCAAGTTTAGTTCTGCTTCAAATTGGGTAAAACGGCGACAGAAACAATTGAGATGTTGGTGCAAGTGTACGGGCAGGATGCTGCGAATGGGAAATGTGTGTACGATTGGTTTTCAGGCTTTCGCCCTGGCAACGAAGAGAACGAACCGCTATCGGGACGACAATCCACAAGCAGGAAATAGGAAAACATTGAACGTGCACGAGCGATGATAACAAAAGATCGGTGATTGACTCTGCGAATAATAGCAGAAGTGGGTATTAGCAAAGATACAGTGGGGGCCATCGTTCCTGAAGAATTGGGCAAATGCAAGATTTTTTCATGATTTGTGCCACACATCCTAACAGATGATCAAAAACAAGACGTTTTGAGGCCAGTGGTCAATAATTTTTGACTCTGAGTACGAGTGGAAGTTTTGCAACACCCACCGTACTTTCCAAATCTGGCACATGCTTATTTTTATTGTTCCCAACCTTAAACGGATTACGGTTTGCGGACGTCGAAAAGATTTAGAACCAAGTGACCGCCATTCTGAAATCAAAACACTAGATGAAACACTTCTCCAACAGTTTTGAGGCGTTATACGATCGTTGTAGAAGTGCGTTGTGTCTGGTGGAGAGTATTTTAAAGGCCATAAAGGTATTTCTAATTTTATTATACCATTCACCGAACCTCTTACAAGTATATACTTTTTACATTCCAGAAAAAAAGATAAATTCTGACAGACTTATTTAAGCCAATTTTATACCTTACTACTCCTTCCTATATTTTGTTTAAATTTAGAAAAAATATGCTTACTAAGAAAACTATGGCAGCATCACAATTTACGAGTGAGCTTGTAAAATGTTTCACAAGTTACTTTAAAGTTAGATAACATGTTCTGGAAATATGCTTAAAATTATGTTTGACCTTATAGTTCTACATCAACATAGACTTGAAACTTTGAATATTTGGTGTAAAGAGTTTGCTTTCATAAGACAAATTTAATAATTCAAGTAATTTCACCGTAACTATTTGCTACTGTATATGAGGAGACTACCATTAAACGGTACAACAATCAGTAAACTGTTGAAAATTGTTCTACAATTTAATTAATATGAAATTATAAATTATATCGATTTTGATTCAATTTCCCAATAGGAGTAAGGAAATTAAAATAGAGAGGGCAAACCCACAATCGATTGAAGAGGCAGAATAGATGTCCGAATTCTCTAGAGTAGAAGATGGAATTATTCAGTTTTCATTCCTTTCCTTAATCGAATGCCGTTTTATTACCATCTGCCATTTCATAAAAGCTCTTTCCTCGATTTTATTTTAGTTTCTCTGTTTGAGTTCCGAACCTATTTAAAATGTAATTAAAAATCATATTTCTTAATTTAATGTTACATGTATTGAGTTTGGATGAAATATATGCTTCTGTTTACACTTGGATGTTGTACGAGTATTTAAAACTTGTGTTTCACCCAACAGACAGGAATCGCAAAATTTTCTTCTTAAATGAAGTTTTTCTATATTTTGGTCTCTAATTTTCTTGCATTATTGTTTTAAAATGTTACAGTTTTATTGTTCTGGAATAAAATATATGTTATATTGCAGTGTTTAGGTTTGTCATCATTGGTGTCTTAATACAATGTTAAGCACAATACACACTTAAGCACTATATTATTATATGAATTGCACTATTTTTAATATTGTTTAATACTTATGATAAACTAAGCAACATATTTTTGAATATCAATTTGTAATACAAATTATAGAAAAATTATGTATCTTGTTTCACTGTCAATTTAACAACTTTTATGAGTGATTAATGTTAAAGGGCATTATTTAAATTTCTATAAAATATCAAAGAAAATATTTAAATAACTATTTAATGTTATCACTCCTATGTTATATGATAAAGTTTTCAATACGTGAGTAGATTTGTAAGGACAAACTGCTAAAACAAGTACCCACTTTTAATCCAAAAAGATTTTCGCAGATTTGATTTTCTTGACTCCTTTTGACATGTCTTTTTATAATTTAGCAACGAATGTATTTTACACTATTTTCGTATATTCCGGTCGTTAATTCATTCATTCCTTCATATGAAGTTAACTTCTTTTGACGCCCCATAAATGAAGTTACTGCGTTCAATTAAGTCAAATAAATAAATTATAACCATTATGAAAGCAACACCTGTAGATGGTTTTTACTATTACATATTATTTGTACACATTTACATCCAGAAATTACAATTGAAAATAGTTCATACAAGTAAAATATGTAAGAAATAAGAAACTAAAATAATTTGATGCAATCGCTTTGCTTTATTTTACTAACATTTAATAAGTGAGCCCCCGTGAAAAATCCCAGGCAGATTAATTAGATACACACCAGAAATACATTAATTAAAAAAATACTGTTTAAAAACAACTGATTTTATCTAGGCCTACCTAACTGTGCTGGCGGGGATTTTTATCTCAATAAATGTGTAAAATTAAAAGGATTATACAACTGTAGGCCTATTTGTTAAATTTTGCTATTTGTATACATTATATTATATAATCTAAAGAAAGATAAAACTATTAGCTTTTAATTGCCTTTTATTTCATATTGATAGATCAAATGATTTAGAAATTATTAATATTATAGTGCATACATTAATAATCGAATATGTTTATATGTTAAACGAAGATGTACGAATATTTCCGAAGCTAAACGAATTGGTATTTCTTCTTTAAATTTGTACAAACGAATATATTGATGATAAAAGGTTTTATAACCTTAAAGCAAATCTTATTACGTATTATAACATACATTAGTTCTATAGCACATATTTAAAAAAAAATCAACTTTAAAAGGCATTATAATGATTGAAGTTTTAAACATAACCCCAAAGAATAATCTAAACTGGGTTTTGTTTAAGTATTACAGATGGTGGGTAAAATCACCTGTTATATTATATGTTGTTTACGAACGTACGTACGGACGTACACTCGCTTTTACAGGAGTTGATAATTATTCATTTTAACAATCATGTATATTTACTACATTTTTATTGTCGGTGAGAAATGATGGTACTGACACATTACTCTCTAGTTGCAAAGGATTTCCCAGAAAGATTTTAGAAGATTGGGCATATTTAAATTATTTGATCTAGTGTCTCAAGTTGCCGAAATGGTATCGTTACAGAGACCAATAATCTCAATTCACCATTCAAATTTTCTGTTGAATGAATTTTTCCCTCAGTCACCTGCTGAAGGGTGACTCTTTCATCAATGATCATCATACGGTACAATTTTATTCGTAAGGACAGAATCTAATAATAGACCTATGAATTTAATAATGGTCAATTGTACAAATTTATGTGTACTATATAAAATTCATCATTGATAGGTTTGTAATAATATAACTAACATTTTCCAGGTGCCAATTCCATAATTTTAAGATTCTTTAAGAACTGTTAGGTACCAACTGTTCTATACAAATATGAACTGTCCTTTTAATTGCATCTAAACCGGTTCTCATTTTAGAAAACATTTGAAATCCGAGAGTCTAATCGATAGAGTCTGGAGGGGCTGAAAACCTATTTAGCTTAAGGGTAGGAAGTGTTTTAGTCGCAGAAAACTTAGTTGCCGTGGAAACTACCTCGCTATTTTTCATGTACTTATTGTTTTCATAGATGGTTAACTATTGTTAGGTGATTTATTTTTGTAAAGATTACATTCAAAAATAAAAATATATATTTACCTAATATATAAATTAACAGTAATAAAAATTCATGTTTTGATATATTCAGGTAATGACACAAGAGATACATTTTATAAATCGCTTTAGATTTATTTATATAAATTAGTTTGAAGTTTGTAAAAAAAACACATTTTAAGCCCTCAAAAATCGCGTTTACAACAGTGCTCTTTACATTGTGATTGAGTATTGCGGCAGACCAATGGCTATGTATCAAAAAGAAATTAAATGAAAAATAAAAATAATTTTTGAATAAAATATTTTAGTAGCCTTATAGTTGTATTCAGAATCTAATGTAACTGTACTCTGCCTGGTCGTTCTATTAATTATTACTGCGGTTTTTTATTGCAGG